>JANHFR010003607.1:278230-288461 GCA_032468015.1 Mimophis mahfalensis
CAACAATCTGGGTCCTCAGTTTACCTACCTCGGAAGGATGGAAGGCTGAGTCAGCCTTGAGCCTGGTGAGATTAGAAGTCGCACTAATTGCAAGCAGCCGGCAGCTGAGAGGACGCTCTCAGCTCGGTGAGTTACCAAGGCTCCTGCAAAAAAGGACATTTAGAAATCCCATACTATGCAGTTGTCTCACATTTCTGTACCTGATGTCAATGTGGTCGGACCTATGTCTAACTGCATCTGACTTTGATATGGCTTGAGTGGCCTGATTGTCCTCAAATATTGTTATGGGGGTTCTAGGAGCTCTCCATAAATTAGTGACTAACTCATCAAACCAGATAAGGTTGTTGGCAGTGCCTGAAAGACAGGCAAATTCAGCCTCTGTTGTTGAAGTTGATATGAACTGTCTGCTAACATGCCAATGTATAGGTACACTATGAAACCAGAAGTGCTTTTTCTGGTCATCCTGTGCCCAGTCAGAATCCGCAAAACATGAAAGTACAGCTCCCCCTTTAGCAATTGGCTCCAAAGTGAGCAGGGTATTTATTGTACCCTTCAGATATTTAAGAATCCTCTTAATGCAATTCCAGTGAAAGACTTTTGGTCTTTGAATGTGTCTGGAAAGCAAATACATGTCATGTCAGGCCTTGTCCAGTTTGAAATATATAGAAGTGATCTCATCACTGATCTATATAGTGTGTTCTCCTTGAACATGGTGCCATCTTTGTGTGCATGGGCTGCAAAATCAGTTTGCATGGGAGTTTTGCTTATATTAAAATTAGTCATATTACATTTTTGAAGCAGCTCCCCCTTTTTCTTCTTCTTGAGAAAGGCAGTATCCCTTGTTTGTCTCAAATATTGGCACCTCTAGATATTTGTCAACCTTACCCAAAGATTTCAGAGTAAAATACCTTTTCAGGTCAGAAGCAAAATTTTCACTCTTGCTTTTGTCACTCCCAACATAAAGAATATCATCAACATATATGAGTACTTTTTCTTTGGCACCTTCACACTTTCTAGTAAACATGCATTTGCAGTGAAACCTATAAGCCTAAGAATTTTTGTTAAGCAGTCATACCAGCGTTTACCTGACTGCTTTAGTCCATACAAGCCTTTATGTAGCTTCCAAATAATGCCCTCCTCACCACCAAATCCCAGAGGGACTCTGACATAAATCCTTTTGTCGAGCCTGGTGTGCAGATATGTGGTTTCCACACCAATTGGAACACCTTCTCTTTTTGTACAGCTGCTGAGACCAGAGCAGCCTTGACACTCTCTGTCCAGACTATTGGGGAAAAAGTCTTGGTATAGTCCTCACGGTATTTTTGTAAAAAACCTCTAGCAACTTGTCTGGCTTTATAAAGCAGTGCATTATTCTCAAGTGGTTCCTATGGGATTCTTGTGCCTGGCTAATTTTGAAGCAGAGAAGGCTTGGAGCTTTCTCAAACTATTGAGTTCAGCCTCCATGGCTGCATTCCATTTTCGTTGTTCTTCCAGGGGCAAATCTCTGATTTCATTAATATCCTTATGAGGAACTGTAATTTGATTCACTGAGGCGATACACTCATCATACCTCTTTGGTCTTTTTCCCTTGTTAGGATGTTTAGACCTCCTCATGATCTGCCATTCACCATCATCGCTGTCAGATGATGTGGAGTCTGTATTAGACTCATCTTTATCATTTTAGAATTTATTTTTTCTCCAGGCCCTTGTATTTTTGGCACCTGGATGAGGAACTGTCCCTAGAGTTATCTGAACTAGATGTTTCAGGAGAATCTTCAGACTCAGAATCCTCTGAATTGTCTGAATTGGACCAGGTTGGGTTTGAATCTACAGGTTCTATTAACCTCCTTTTTGGAATTATCCAGTTTTTCGTGAAACAGTTTTTTCTAGTGCTTCCTAAAATTCAACTCTTCCCCAATCATTCTGACTGTCAACTGATGATCTGAATGCACAAGATCCTGGATTCTGTTGACATTTTCATCAGTTCTTGAAGATGAAGACCTTCCACTGCGTGGTTCATCTTCAATCAACTCTCTTCCTTCTGACAATGCCTTGGGCTCTTGAAAAAAACCTGGGCCCTTGACAAAACACTGTCTCCGTAGGCCTGCTGAAGTTTTGCAAAAGTTTCTATTGCACTGTGCCCATGTCTGAAGCAAAACCTGATAGCACACCATTGCTTAAAATGATGTCACTCTTTTTTAGAACACACTGGAAAAAAACTTTCATGAAAAAAAATTGCTACGGACAACCAAATGACTCTAATGAGTTCAAACTCATACTGAAGGCATATCACATGTTCACCTGCTGCCCCTCCAAGTCCCGCCTCCCAAGTGTTGCCAAATCTAATGCTGCGTTGCCAGGCTCATTACTTAATTTACACACCTTGTATTTCAAAGTACATGGTTTTTGGTTTATACAGTTTTGAGAGTAATACTCAAGGGAAACAGAAGAATGATGAAGAATGAACTGAGAAATGCACAGGCTTTTTTAACACTTCAAAACAAAAAGAAAAGAAAGGAAAAAAAATGAAAGTGTCATTGACCTCTTCATGTACAGCTGTTCTTATACAAGGGAGCATAACCTAAACCAATTGCTTATTTCAAGCGATCAGCAAGGAAAACAATATGTGCAGCCAAGGCTAAACAGCTTTACAATGGTACTAATAAATCAGTGCTATTGCTTTCTTCAAGGAATCCAAAGAACTAGCTGCATCAATCTTTTGCAAAACAACAACAACAATAACAACAAAGGGTCTTGGAGTACCTTTTATCTATCACCAGTTTTCCCACATTGCATCAGATTTCATCAGTTGCAGGGAATTTAGTCCTGTGAAAAAATAGAGAAATGAAGTGGAATGAGATTCACCCAAAATCTATGCCATTATTGATTTGTTTTTAATATATGGACTGGCAGGCTTGGGACAACTACAGTTTAAATACTTGCTTACCATTCATAAAGAGTAGGATAAAAATGCACTAGCAAAGTCTTCCTCTACTGTTCCAGGGATAGAGCGAAGGGTAGTGCCAACTTCACTGTGCAAATAGCCAATCACTGAAGAATAATAAAAAAAAGTAAGCGAAGTCCTATAAGTTCTACCACTGGTACATCAGAGTAAGTCAAGCAGAGTGAATAGCCAGTTAATGATCAAGCGTTAAAAATTGACACTCTGGTTTAGATTGCAATGTCTGGGATTCTAAGCACAGGATAAGAAATGACAGGTTGTAAACATAATTTTCAAAGCTTGGTTCAATTAGCCATTTATGCCTTGGCTGACATCAGTAACACTATATAAATAGACAACCAATGGCTATTATTCCTGGCCTTGAAATCTCACTCTTGTGTAACATTCAGCTTGGTTTTTACACAGTATTGGTGAAGTTCTCTCTCATATAGAATTACATGCCTAGTTCAGATACCACAAAAATTGAAAGAAGCGATTCTGTTTTAAAATATGTTCCATAGGCTGAGTTTTGAAGGGCATATATGGGGGCTTCCTTGTTTCTACTTCTTTTTCTGCCTTGTTTGAATCTGATATCACAGTGATAGAATTTTGGCCAATTAAGAGTTTTATTTGCATTCTAGCTGATTACCTGGTTTTGCCTGGTTATAGTCGTCCTGGAGCCAGCTGCCTCCCTAAGGTTTGAAAAGGCCTCACCTCATCCCAGCCTAGACCCTAGGCTCAGCCCTCACCTCATATATCATCCTGGCCTAGACCTAGGCCTAGGCCTGGAGAAGCCTCTGAGGGGGAAGGTCTGGGACACGTCTATAAACTGTAGATTAGTATCTCTATGGCTCCATGTCTGCCCACCAGCCAGTCGGCCAGCTGGTCAGCCAGCCAGCCACCAACACTCTGTTTTATATATATAGATATGAGGCTACATAAAGACCTCTGTAAGTGCAAAGTCTCCCTTTAACTACAATTTAACCCATGGGGACTGAGTTAAAAGATGAAGCTATGCTCTCTCAGAGCATCTACACTGACCATATGCCTCAAGAGGGGTTGCATTGGATATGTAGTTGAACAGTTTTATCTCCTTTCCCAAGAGAATGCATTACAATGATGACATTTACTTAGATGAATCATCAAGCAGCATTAGTAAGAGATTGTACAAATTCTTATCACCCAACAAGCTGCAAGAAAGCCTCTACCTTAAAAAGGATTCAGTTTGCCTGGTTGGGAAGGCAGCCTAGCAAGCTGTTTATTAAATCTTGATTAAATTTGGTAAGACTGCCAGGGGCCAAAGGTAATTGATTGAAGGCTTTGTCTGAGCCACAACTGACTATTCCTGATACCTATAGTATAATTGCATCTTGTCTAGAACTAAGCTATCTTTCTTCAGTAATTAAACTTTAAGACATGTTTGGTATTAAAGTGGTGCATAGTATAATTGTTTTTTTTAAAAAACATACCATAGATTTTCTGTCAGAAAAAAAAGCATGTATACCTCTCAGGTCATATTTTACAGCTCAGGCTGGTATATTTGTTTTGTTGTTGTTGTTGTTTCATTCCATGCTCCTGAAAACTATTAATTATCCAATGCATTTTTAATATGAAACAAGATTATAACCTCAAAGTTGAAATGAAAAATATATAATCATATATATTCACATGCAGAGTGATAAAGCTAAATTTTGGCTGCCTTCTTGTGCAAAATAATGAATGAATGAATGAATGAATGAATGAATGAATGAATGATACGAGTAAGATTTATTGAAAATTAGTTCCAAATACAAATAAGCAAACATATGATTTCAGTGTGTATCTTTTCCCCTCAAAACTAAATTTGATGTTTCATATGATATATCAAAAGCATCTGTTTCATATGGAAATACCTTATATTGCATCATCTGAGTTCATTTTTAATAAACTCAAAACTTGGGAAAGATTCCTTGGATGAAACCCTAAAGGGGAAAACAACTCTAGAATCTTGGGAAACTGAAAAAAATATGATCTGCTACTGTAAGAAGACTTAGTTCTGAATGTGTGTAAGGCAATATAAAGAACCAGCTGAGATATCTTTGAGGCTGGCTAAATTGTGTCATACACCTTCTAGAAAACTATTAGAGGAATTAGGAAAATGTTTTGGTTCAGCTAAATTCTTTGTTTGATTTAGTTGCTATATACATTGAATATCTCTCCAAAAGCCTCAGCATGATTTGCAGCATGCAAAAAGCTGTAATGATACAGAACATTGGCAATAAATAATGCTGCAGGAAAAAGCAATGAAAAAAATCAGGATCCATTAAGATCAATTGGTGACCTAATTTGGAAAAGCTGAAGTTTGCAAAATAATAATAATAAAATGATTACAGTCCTAAAAAACAGTTTCCCATCATCTAGTGTGCAAAACCTTAGGATATGCTTAAATTAGGATCTGAATCCTTAAATCTTATAATTGACAATTATGCATCCTAAGGGGAAAACTATATGCTGTCCTGATATTCTCTTAGAATTTGTGGACTAGCAATGAAGCAATAATTTTTAGTTTCATATATAATAAATCATAAATGTTCATCAGATTTCTAAGCCTCTCTACATAATTCTTAAACTGCAGGAAATTTTAATCCCTCATGTGCTACCTAATATCTCATTTTCCATTTTTTTCTCCTAGGCTCCACAGGAATGTTTTCAAGCATTTTCATAACCTGATTCAGTCATCATTGAAATCATTGTTATTTTGATCAAACAATGGTCGGGTAACTCTAGAAAATGCTATAGATTGCTAGTGATGAAGTCACCTAAGACACAACACTTCTAAACATATGCATTGTACATATTTTTTTTTCCAGTGGGGAACAGCATTAAAAATTCAAGGAGGTGCCTAGTCCAAGGACAATTCTTTTACACATCATATAATAATTCACAAACTTTTAATAAAACCACATATTCCCCAGCATCTTTATTATAGAGTATGTTCTGTAGGAGACACACACATTCTGATTTTCACATCAGGTTAGGTTTTAATAACTGTATAAGCAATGCATCTCTTCGAAAATAAATAAATAGCACAATTACCATGCAAGTAGTTCTTGCTTAAAGGTCATTCATTCAGCGCCTGTTCAAAGTTATGGAAGTGCTGAACTTATGGTAATTGTGCCAGGACTACAAAGTTATGGACATTTCAGTGGCTCCACAGGCATATGACAAAATTCAGGTCCTTACATTTATGGTTTGCGCTCCTGGATTACTGGCACAGTGGTTAGGATGCAGTATTGCAGGCTAATACTGCTGACTGTCAGTTGTTCGATTCTCACCAGCTCACCAGTTGACTCTGTCAGAATATTGTTGGCCATGATTTCTGAGTCACACTGAAGGTCATCTGACCATCTCCACCAATAACATAAGGTCAGAGCAGAAGCTCCTCCTACAGAATGAAAACCCTCTGGACTTCTCTGCTCTGCTCTTCTCTTCTGCTGTTCTTGCCCCTTACACACACACACATCCTTACTTGCATACATGGAGTATACTTAGTTAGCCTAGTTAAGGTTTTATATCTTTATTGTTTTATTTCTTTTTAATAAATACTTTATATTTGAATGGAGCAGACTTATGTCCTGTTTTATCACAGATACATGACCAAATGACCGAATCACCTCTAACAGACTCAGCCTTCCATCCTTCTGAGGTTGGAAAAATAAGGACACAGATTATTGGGGGCAATATGCTGCCTTTGTAAGCTGCTTACTTGCGGGAACAACTTCTGCCAGTAACAGCCTCCTATCGCCCAATGCGGTCTCACAGAGTTAGTCTCCTCAGGGTGCTATCAGCCAAATAATGTCGGCTGGGGACCCCCAGGGGGAGAGCCTTCTCTATGGGTGCGCTGGCCCTCTGGAATGAACTGCCCCTTGAGCTCCGGATGGCCCCCGACCTCCGGTCCTTCTGCCGTAACCTGAAGACCTGGTTATTTCAGCAAACCGGCCTGGACTGACTGGGTTTTAGACTGGTATTTTAAATTGTTCTTGTCATTTATCTTAATTTAATGGGTAAGATTTATTGACTTAGTGTTTAATTCTCTTTTAAATTTTTTATGTTGGTGTTTTTAATTGTTGTTAGCCGCCCTGACTCCTTTGGGAGAAGGGTGGCATACAAGTTGCAATAAATCTCAAATCTCAAAAATCTTAGAGTGGGATGTAAAGCACTGTGAAGCACTATATAAGTCTAAGTGCTATTGCTATTGCTACTTCCCTCTACTTGCTCTGTACTTTGACATTTCGACATCCAGGATGGAGTGGAGTCCAGGATAGCAGGCCAAACAGAGCCCAAGGCTGGCAGAGGCAGCTGGGTTCATGGTAACCCCAAAAACAAAGATGGGTGGAGATAGGCAGGTGCGTTGAAGAGGTGGTAGAAGATGTATATCCTTACCTTTCTAAGGCTCAAGGCTGGAGAAACCAAGTCAAGAATGGTTTGGATCAGTGTGGGACTTGGCTTAACAACCAATGGGATTCAGTTAACAACAGCAATGGAGATGCAAGATTGCCATCATTAAGATGGCTAAACGTCATTGCACTTTACAAAGACACTGCTTAGCCCCCAGAAATCATGGTCCCAATTACTGTCATAACTTGAGGTCTACCTTTAATTTGTTTCTAAAATAAATTCTGAGTTATCACATTTGGACCTTCAGAACTTCTGGGCCACCTAAAAACCGGCTACAGATAGAAAGCATTACTAGATTTTAACAATGCAACATAGCATGCTATAAAACTGTTATTATTCAGCTCCATCATCAAGGCATGTATTGCTGAGGATGGCTTATAATTTTAAGTCATCAACTCTCAAATCCTATTTCAGAACTTCAGAAGAAAATCATTTCAGTTCTGAATTCACTTTGATTATAAATGGACTGCCGAGGGAAGCAAATGTCAGATAAAAATATCAAATCTTCCATCCAGGCAGTGAAGAGAGGATTTTAGTTTTACTATTTTTCCAATTAACTTAAAGAGGCACAATTCTTAAGATGGCTAGGTGACTAACAGAAATATTCACAGTTTTGCTGAAACTTCTTTGAAGTTTCGAGGCTACTGGTACATGTTCTATATTCCTTTTTCTAAGTCAGACAGATAAAGCAAGGATTGAAATTAGATTTATTTTTAGGGTGCTTTTCTTCAAAGGAAAGGCAACCATAGGATCAACTTTATACAAAATTGTTGCACATTTTGCTTAAAGAAAAGATATATAAATTCAAAGTTGAACTTATCTTGCCTGTGTATAATATGAGAGCAGCACTTATTTTCTCCTATATACAGTACTAGCTGACATTGCCAGGGTAAGTTTTTATGGGACTGCCATCTTCCACTTCCTTCTTTCCTCCCTCCTTATCTCCCCACTGTGTTCCTTTCCCCTTTACATGAAACTTGATGAATAAAGTAAATTAATCGTAATAATCAAAATCAAAACCATAGTAGTAGTAGTAGTAGTAGTAGTAGTAGTAGTAGTAGTAGTAATCATTATCATCATCATCATCATCATCATCATCATCATCATCTTCATTGCATTTTAATATCCTCATATGAAAAGATTCTATCCATTATCCTAAACAAAACACAGTATGAAGAACTTAGTTCTGTAATAGATGACCCCCTTCCTTGAAGGAATCACACCCTGAAGGAACCAAACTACTGAACAGGCCTAATCTGGATGTATATCAATCTGATATTTATTAATATTAATGACACTACTGTACTCACATCATTTATGAATAATGACTCTAGTAACATGTGTTGACTTCCACTGAAATTGTAAACTAAACCAAGGAAAGATTTCTTATATATAGCCGAAAAAAGCCACTGCCAGACCACACAGACTATTGCAATCTTTCAGTAAAAATCATAAATCAACATTGTAGTAACTCTGAAGTATAATTTCAGGTTAGATTGGTATACACATTCTTTTAGTTCCACTTCTATAAGCATTTCCGCACTGAAGCCAGAAACATATTTTTCATTTATATTGTTATTAATACAGTTAGACAAAGATAATCTCCTTCAGAAATAACTTTTCCTTCAAATTTCATCTCAACCTTTTTTTCAAGGATTATAAAGGTTATGCCTTATATTGTTATGTATAACAATATAAAGTTTCTTAACTTTATATTGTTATATATTTGTAGGTAGGGGGCTAGATTGGATCCCTGATGAAAAGGGATGAAGACTGGGGCCCCATTGCTTGAAATCCTGTTTTATTATGGTGAAATATTAACATACATTTTCATTTGATGATTAATCTGTACTGGAGCTATACATGTGACCCCAAAATACTTTCTATTTATTGGTAACCTACAGATCATCTTATCTCACTGTTTCTCCGACAACATGACTCACCTCAAAAATAAGACCCATTCTTATTTTCTGAGAAACATGGTGTTATACTTTTTGGTGTGATAGAATAGGAAAAATAATCAATGTATGCTTAGAGAGTAATTCTATTAATTATATTTAATTAATTAAGTTATTTTTAATAATTCCTAGCACCACATATTCATTTACAGAGCATAGCTTCTGCTCAAAACCCAACTGCAGTTCTCTTCATGGAAAAGTCTTGTATCTGTCAGATATAGTATATTGTTATTATGGATCACCTGTCATCCCATGAGCAATAAAAGGAGTAGAAACACTGAAAATAAAATAACAAAGCTTTAATATGTACAGAGCAAGCGTCTACATCTTAGGAAAGCAAAGAAGAAAAGATGGCGAGGAAAGTTGTGTGGGAGTTAGGATAAAGTCTATGCATGTCTGCATTCCACAAGTCTCTGATGTTGGAGATGACCAGGATGCAGAGGGTTGAGTCTTTGAGGTTGACTAGAAAACCAGAAATGGACTAGAATGGAATTGAGTTCATGACAGTATCTCTGATAACCACGCTGTACATATTGAAAGTTGATATCCATGTATCTGTTGTCAAAGCCTAATGTTAGCATATGGAGAAAATGCAGTTTTATCCACTTCTGTGTTTTCTAAGATATGTATTTTTCTTTCCTACCTTAACAAAATGAGATAGGTTATAAAAGTATTTTTTGATCAACTATATTTTGTTAAATATTTTAAACAAAGTATCATTCAGAAAAGCACAAAAAGTATCTTGTATAGCTCTGGCAACACATTGTTCTTATTCTTTTGAAAATTTATTATTATTTTTCTATTACATACATATCTCATATATGGACAGAGTTGCTGCGTGATACAATCATATTAATCCGTTCATAATATAATTCCTTTCTTATCTTATTAAATC
>JANHFR010003609.1:14202-25201 GCA_032468015.1 Mimophis mahfalensis
CGCAGGCAGGCTACGAATGTGGAGGAGACTGGGGATCCCAAAGGATCCCTTCCAGTAGGAAGGGAGGAAGGAGAGAGAGGAGGGACAGCAGGAGGAAGGAAGGAAAGAAGGGAGAGAAAAAAGAAAGGGAGGAAGGAAAGAGAGAAATGAGGGAGGGCAGGAGAAAGGAAGGAGAAAAGGGAGGAAGGAGAGAGGTCGGACAGCAGGAGGAAAGAAAGGAGAGAGAAGGAAAGAAGGAGAGAAAGGGAAAGAAGGAAGGAGAGAAAAGAGGGAGGGAGAGGAGAGGCAGGCAGGATCTGAATTTCACCCGGAGGATGCCAAACCCCAGCCCCCCCCCCAAAACTAGGAAGGGGGAGAATCCTGAAGAAAGGGGGGCTCCTTCCCCCCATGCCTGGCTGCCCCACAGCCGCAGCTGGAGGCCGGCACTCACGGTTGTACAGGGTGATGACGTGCAGGCAGTTGAGCAGCTGCCTCTTGTACTCGTGGATGCGCTTCACCTGCACGTCGAAGAGGGAGTTGGGGTTGATCTTCACCTTGTACTCCTTCTCCAGGTAGGCGGAAAACTTCAACTTGTTCTCCTAAAACCGGGGTTGGGGGTGGTGGTGGAATTAATCAGAGTTAAGGTGAAAAAGCAAAGCAGTCTGATTCAAGCTTTGACCTAGTGACTAAGGAAGAAGGAATATTTTCCAGGTCCAGAGAAGGAAGTCCTCCACTTACAGCAGCTCGTTTAGTGACCATTTGAAGTTACAACGGCACTGAAAAAAGTGACTTAGGACTGTTTTGGAATCATTTCAGCATCCCCATGGTCACGTGATCAAAATTGGGATGCTTGGCAACTGACTCTTATTTATGACAGTCGCATTGTCCCCGGGGGTCTCGTGATCCTTTTTTGCGATCTTCTGATCAGCAAAGTCAAATTGGAAGCCAGATTCACTTAACAACCAGAAAAAGTCCTAAAATGGGGCCAAACTCACTTTTAACAAGTTTCTCACTTAGCAACATCAGTCTTGGGCACAACTGTGGCTGTAAGCCGAGGACTACCTGTATTTGGGGGCCAGCCTGTCCAAAATCACCTCTGCACCCCCCTCACCTGTTTGACTTTGGCCACATCCCGGATAAAACCTTCATCATCCACAAAATTGAGAAGCTTCTTCAGCTGATCCAGATCAGAGATGTAGTCTTCTCCGATGCGCTAGAGAGGAAGTTACAGAAAGCAAAGTCAGCGCTGTGGCCAAGGGGTTTCAGCCAGGTCTTCTGTGGCAGGGGTCTCTGCCCCACCCTCCATGGACCAACTCTGGTCCACAGAAAAACCTCCCCCCAGGGAACCTGGTGCCCACAAAGTTGGGTGCCTCCTCAGTGGGATTCAGCCCTGAAATGCCCCAATTTTAACCACATTCTACCTAAAAAAATTCCCCTTATTTGTAAATAAGCAGAATGGAGTCTATTAAATGGTTCATATGAGGTGCTGTCGCCAAGGCGGGGATGGGTGTGATTTTATTATATTAAATTTATTATGTGACTCTTCTTTTATTAGTTTTATTGTTTTTACATGAGGTTTTATATTCTGTAAGTGGCCTTGAGTTGCCATGTGTGAATAGGCAGCAATATAAACTCCATAAATAAATAAATCAGTAAGCAAACAAACAAATAAATAAATAAGCAAGCATTTTTTTAAAAAATGAAAATTCCCTCATCGCTCCTGCAGGAATATTTCAGCTCCTACATACGATCCCTTTCCCTGCAGACATTATTGCATACCGAGGACAGTCAGAAATCAAACCCAGGAACTAAAAATGCCTTAGACCATGGGCAAAGTGTCCCGTCCCCCCCCCGCCACCACACAAGAGTAAAACCATCCTTTTGGGGGGTCACGGGAAACCGGAGTCCCACTGCATTGATTCAGTGGGAACAATTAACCGGTGGCACAGCTTGCTCATAGAAGTTGTGGATTCTCCATCACTGGAAGCTTTTTACAAGAGATTGGAGAGCCATTTTTCTGGAATTCTTCCATCCTGTGATTCTGTTAACTATCCTCAGTTAAAATATTTGGGAATCGCTAAGCGGCAACCATTTGATGCAAATTTCAACACTCAGCAGAAGGGAGAAAACCCAGAGCTTCATAGAGTCTGCAAAGCCATGATTTTATAACCACTCTTCACCAAATAAACCACAATAGGCTGGCTGAACTAAAAACCATGACTGACAATCTATAATCGGCTGGTTACAGACAAGACCCTAACTCCAAATGCAACCAACTTGGCTTAGCATCTTCAACAGCATTTATGCATTTGATTTGTGTTGATTTAAACCGAATCATTTCATTAATCATTCGCTTTGATTTAAACCAAATAAGATTAATACAATTCAATCTATTGTCGTTAACCTCCTGCCATTTAGAGAAAAGTAAAAAAAATAATAATAGAAGAATTAATGGCCAGAACAGATATTTGGGGAAAGGGCATAGAATATCTTTTGCAGATAAATAGTTTAGTGACTGTGATATTCATATTTAATTCCTTGCTTGATCCCAGGACCCTCTGGGTAATTTTGGGCTAATCGCTTTCTCTCAATCCAGCTGCCTGGACTTCAGTCACTTTAAAAAAAAGCAAGCTATAAACAGATAAATATTAGGAAAACTGCCAATGGGAAAGGAAGTGGCTGTTTTCATGGATTTTTTTTTTAAGGAAATCTATTAAAAACCAGAGCAGCAAATGGCTATTAAGGCAGGTCATAAAAAAACCAATGTATATTGATCCGTCCATCTTTACCCTCCATCACTTCCAGGCTAAAAACCTCCATAAACTTGCCAACGAAGAATATTTTGGGGATGAGCTAAGAATGGATCGGGGCAGAGATGGGGTTTCATTAAAGGCTCACCTCAGCTATGATCTCAGCCAGCCCAGGATTGCATAAAACCAGCCACCGACGGGGCGTGATGCCATTGGTTTTGTTCTGGAACTTGTGCGGTTCGAATTCGTAGAAATCTTTAAACCTGGGGCCAAGAGTGGCAATAATAAGAGAGTTCAATGCAAGGCAGGGAAAACTTTCCATTTGGCAACGGGACAAGCACAGACGAAAAAAGAAGAAAAAAAATAACATTTCTTCCTGAAGAAGACAAAGGATTATCCATTATTGGGGCTGCATTTGGATTCTGTGAGTGTCTGAATGAAATTCATGTTTTCCGAAATGTAACATCTGTAGTCCAGGATCCTTAAATACAGTCTTAATCAGAATCTTCATCTTAACTATAGTTAGCTAGGATCCTCATTGTGATCTTAACTAAAACCTTGCTTAGAATATTTTTCTTCAGTTGTAGAGTTAGCCAGGATCCTGATCTCAGTCTTAATTAAAATCTTAATTAAGAATTTTTGTCTTCAACTATAGCATTAGCCATCTAACACTTAACGACCATTTTTCACACTCATGACCTTTGTAGCATCCCCACAGTCACATGATCAAAATTAAAACGCTTGGCAACCGACTCCTATTTATGACGGTTGCCATGTCCTGCGGTCATGTCATCCCCTTTTGTGACCTTCTGACGAACAATGGGATAGCCAGATTCACGTAAGTGTTAGTAACTTAACTGCAGTCACTCACTTAACAACTGGCAAAAAAAGTCATAAAATGGGGCAAAAATCCCTTAACAACTCTCTCACTTAGCAATATACATTTTAGGCTCACCTGTGGTCATAAGTTGAGGACAACCTGTATTAAAGCAGCTGCATAGTCATGTGATCAAAATTCAGACACTCGCCCTGTATTTGTGACGGTTGCCGTGTGATCTGCTTCTGTGACCTTCTGACACGCAAAGCCCATCAGGAAGCCAAATTCACTCAATACTACTAACTCAACAACTGCAGTGATTCACTTAACAACTGTGTCGAGAAGGACACAACTCAACAACTGTCTTGTTGAACAACAGAAATGTTGGGCTCAGTTGGTCCCGTCAAGGACCGTCTGTATTCCAGTTGCAAGACCCGTCTTTTGCACAAGAGTCCATTGTGCCTGGTTTTTGACCAGGGTCCGATCTGCTCTCCCCTTGTTTGTCCCTGATGGTGGGAGAAACACCCCCCCCCCGCCCCCAGCTCTGAGACTCGAGATACCTACACGGTGGCCTTCAGGATCTCGGAGTGGATCCACGCGACTCCGTTGACTGCATGGGAGCCCACGATGCAGAGGTGCGCCATGTTGATCCGCTTAACGCTTCCTTCTTCCACCATGGACATGCGGCGCAACCGGTCGAGGTCTCCCGGGAAGGTGGCGTAGACTTTCTGCAGAAGACACCCCCCCAAAATGTGGTTAGGACACTCGTCACAAACGATCAGGTTCACGCACAGCCCTGGGGGAAGCTCTGCACAGCAGTGGCGTTAAGACTGTCGTGGGAATGCAACACTGATCCCTGGAAACAGCTGAAGAACCCGAGGTCTCCTTGAGGGACCCAAAGAGATGCAGGAGGAGGAAGAGAATGGAAAACCAGCTGGAATGGAGTAGCTGGGCAATGGGCTGGGTTGGCTGCCTGGGCCCTTAGAACACAGAATAATAGAGTGAGGAGGGATCTTGGAGGTCATCTAGTCCACCAGGAGACCCTATAACATTTCAAGACAAATGGCTGTCCAACCTCTTCTTAAAACTATCTGATGATGGAACTTCTGGAGGCAAACTATTATTATTATTATTATTATTATTAGGGGATTGTTCTCACTGTTAGGAAGTTTCTCCTTAATTCCTGGTTGCTTCTCTCCTCGGTTAGTTTCCAACCATGGTTTCTGGTCTTGCTTTCTGGTGCTTTGGAAGATGAGTTGACCCCCTCCTCTTTATGGCAGCCCCTCAGATATTGGAAGGCCACTGTCCTATCGCCCCTAGACATGCCCAATTCCCCCAAGCATTCTTCATGTGTTTTAAGAGCTGTGGTTGCACTGGTTAGAATGCAGTATTGCAGGCTAATGCTGCCCACTGCCAGGAGTTCAATTCCTTTGATCCTGACCGGCTTAAAGTTGACTCGGCCTTCTGTCCTTCCGAGGTCGGTAAAATGAGGGCCCAGATTGCTGGGGGGCAAGAGGCTGACTCTGTAAATTGCTTAGAGAGGGCTGTAAAGCACTGTGAAGCGTCATATAAGTCTAAGGGGCATTGCTATCTTCCTTCCTTTCCTCCTTCCTTCCCTCCTAGTGGTTAGAATGCGGCATTGCAGGCTAACTCTGCCCACTGCCAGGAGTTCGATCCTGACTGGCTCAAGGTTGACTCAGCCTTCCATCCTTCCAAGGTGGGTAAAATGAGGACCCAGATTGTTGGAGGCAAGAGGCTGTGTAAACCGCTTAGAGAGGACTATAAAGCCCTGTGAAGCGGTATATAAGTCTAAGTGCTATTGCTATATATTTTAGCCACCAGTCCCCTAATAATCTTTGTAGCTCTTCTCTGCACTCTTTCCAAAAGAATCTCAACGTCTTTTTTATATCGTGGTGACCAAAACTGGATGCGGTATTCCAAGTGTGGCCTTCGCAAGGCCTTCTAAAGCGCAACTAACACTTCACGGGATCTTGATCCTCTCCCTCTCCAGGAGCAGTCTACCTTGACCTCTCTTACTGCCCAAAGATCTTTTCGGCGGGGGTTGCACTCACGTCGAGGAAGCGCTGGTTGATTTCGTAGATGATCTCCAAGTGGCGGGGCAGCAGGGTCTCAAACAGGTGGACGGGCCAGCGCTCCAGCGCCTCTGGCAGCACGGTGTGGTTGGTGTATGCACAGGTGCGCACAGTGACGTCCCAGGCCTGCAGTGTGGGGAGAGAGCAAAGTTGTTTACAGTTGTTTAGTGACTCTTTGAAGTTACCAAAAGGAAAAAAAAATGTTGGAATAGCAAAGATGGGCAGCATATAAATCTAAATAAATAAGTAAATAAGTAAGTAAGTAAGTAAGTAAATAAGTAAATAAGTAAATAAGTAAGTAAGTAAGTAAATAAGCAAGTGAGTAAGTAAGTAAACAAACAAACCCTAGGCAGGGGGTTGGACTAGATGATCTCCAAGGTCCCTTCCAACATTTATCTACAATGACTCTCTGACTGATTCTTCCATGCAGTCCTTGACTTACGGCCATTTATTTAGTGACTGTTGCAGGAAATTGCTGAGAAGGACTTACAAGCGGTCCTCCCAGATATGACTGTTGCAGGATCCCATGATTAAAACTCAGACCGTTGGGAATTGGCATGTAATTCTGATGGTTGCAGGGTCCCGGGGTCATGTGAATCCCCATTTGCGACCGTCACCAGGTGATGGTGAGTTCTAGTCCTGCCCTAGGCATGAAAGGCAGCTGGGTGGCTTTGGGCCAGTCCTCCTCTCTCAGCCCAACTCACCTCAAAGGGTTTTTGTTCTGGAGAAAATAGTAGGGGGGCGGTATGTTGGATGCGTTCACTGCCTTATGTTATTTGTAAAAATAAGCAAAGCAGGATAAAAATGAATTAAAAAAAGAAACCGTGCAAAAAACAACAGCAACAATCCAAAAGAAGCATGTGGTAATTGTGGTATGATAGAAAAGAGACAATTTGTGTTGTTTCCTCTTTTTTCTTTTTTGCATTGTTTATAATGTCTCGGCTATTTCTCAATCGTTTCTTCAATGCTCATTTCCAAAGTAATCTATTTTCATTTTTCCTTGGCTTGGCATGGCATTCCCTCCCCAAAGAGCCATATTTCAAGGTGTTTTGGTTGTTTTGGCCAAATTACAGACTCTTACCTTATCCCATTCCAGCTTCTCAATATCCACCAAAATCCTCATCAGCTCTGGGATGGCCAGCGAAGGATGCGTGTCGTTGAGTTGAATGGCGACCTGCAGTTGTCCAAACACAACAAAACGGAGGGGAGGGTGAGACTAGACCACCCCCAAGGTCCCTTACGGCTCTGTTACTCTGTATTCTGAGCTCAGCTTGTGCCAAGCAGCACTGTCATTTCAGCTGTCCTTGTGCCCATTTTACAGCTGAGAAGGCTGAGTCCCAAATTCCCCAATAAAGCTAGGATAAGTCCCCAAGCCTCTATCCCTCTTAGCAAAGCATCCAAACTCTCCATCCAGCTGGGTGTGACCCACCTTAATCCCTCTCACTCCAAGCCCCACGACTGGCCAGAGACAAAAGATGGACATATAACCAAGGAAGCACAGAAATTATTCTTCTGGCTCACAGAGAATGGAGGAGAGGGAAAACAGGACTCCACAGCTCAAAAGGGGGCTGAGTCAAGACTTCCCACCTGCCCAACATGGGGTCTCAGAAGCTGGCCCCCGAGGCTCATCCGGTGGGCTTCCCCACCCACCAGACCTCCTGGGACACAGATTGGCCGATGCACCACTCAGCCAAGGCGCTCTTGTGGGTACCTTCTCCGGAAAGGCGTCGAAAGAAGTACGGACGGGATCACGGCTGCCGAACTTGGAGGATTTGAACCGGCGGATGATGTCTTGAAGGGTGGCGGCCACCACGAAATACTCCTGCTTCAGTCGTAGCTCTTTGCCTTCGAAGAACTGCAGAGGGAAGAGCAGAAGTCAAAGCACCTGAAGGCAGGATGGAGAAAGGTTGTCTATGGAGATTCTGTCGGCTTTGGCCCTAAAGAATGAGGCTGGAGGAGACTCCTGCGAGTCCCTTGGACTGCAAGGCGATCGAACCCGTCGGTCGTAGAGGAGATCAACCCCGACTGCTCTTTAGAAGGTCAGATCCTGAAGATGAACCTCAAAGACTTTGGCCATCAAGTGAGAAGGAAGGACTCCCTGGAGAAGAGCCTCATGCTGGGAAAGATGGAGGGCAAAAGAAGAAGAAGGGGACGGCAGAGAAGGAGGGGGATGGATGGAGTCCCTGAAGCAGTCGGCGTGAGCTTAAATGGACTCCGGGGGACGGTGGAGGACAGGAAGGCCTGGAGGAACATTGTGCATGGGGTTGCGATGGGTCGGACACAACTTTGCAACTAACAACAACAACATGGAGATTCTCCACCCTCCAACCAAGTCCTGGTTTTCCCAAAGGTGCTTTTTCAAGAGGCAACTGGAGTTACTGGTTTTTCTTTGAAGACGTTTTGCTTCTCATCCAAGAAGCTTCTTTAAAGAAGAAGCAGAAAGTCCAGTTGCCTCTTAAAAAAAGCACCTTTGGGACAACGGATGAAAACTATTTAAGGACAGAAGCCACCTGGAACTAGGGAGAAATCTCCTGACAGTGAGAACAATTAACCAGTGGAACGACTTGCCACCAGAAGTTGTGGGTACTCCATCCCTGGAGGCTTTTAAGAAGAGACTGGATACTCATCTGAAATGCCGGAGCAGGGGGTTGGACTAGAAGATCTCCAAGGTCCCTTCCAGCTCTGTTATTATTCTGTTGCTCAGCTTGCAGGGAAGTGACCCAATTGAGGGGTTCACAGATCCCACTATAGGTAGTCCTCAACTTACAACCACAATTTCAGTTTTAAGCAATTCAGTGGCTAAGCAAATCACCATGTGGCCAGACCTGATTTTATGACCGTTTTACCCCAGCTGGTAAGTAAATCACACGATTGTTAAATGAATAACATGCTTGTTAAGAAAATCTGGCTTCCTGATGGACTCTGATCACGTGACGGCAACCATCATGTATGCAAGCTGGTTGCTAAGTGCCTGACTTACGATCACATGGCCATAAGGGTGGTCGTAACTTTGGGGACGGGCTGCAAGTCACTTTTCCCTGACTGTCGTAACTTCAAACTGCCATTAAACCAACATTCTCTTTCCTTGTCATCCTCTTACAATCTGATGACCTCCTTTGTTTTGGATGTTGTTATCCCCCATCATTCCCAGCCTTTTGGCTGAGGACCACAGGAGTTGGGATTTAGCAGACACTGGCTGGGGAATTCTGGGAGTTGAAGTTCACGTGTCTTAAAACTTGCTGATATTGAGAAACAGTGATTTAAAGGAGGATTCTCCAACCTTGGCCACTTTTAAGACTTGTGGACTTCAACTCCCAGAATTCCTCAGCCAGTATTTGTTCTTCTAACTTTGCTGGCTGAGGAATTCTGGGAGTTGAAGTCCACAAGTCTTAAAGTCCCCAAGGTTGGAGAACCCTGTTTTAAAGGTTCCCTGGCATATTACGGAGAGGGATGGGGGCGGAGGGGTAGAAAAAGATACTTACATTATCATTGGGATACAGAACACGGGAAATGTTTTCTGCCAAATTCCGGTCCAGCACGGCCTGAATATAGCCACCCACATTGACTGAAGAAGAGAAGATTTTTTTAAAAAAAATGGAGAGAAAAGAACAAGTTAATATAATTTCATTAACCGCGGGATGCTTCAAAATTAAAATAAAAAGATCATTAGGACTAGGAACAGGGCCTTCTTGGAGTTGGTGCCTCATCTGAAGCAAGTTTGGTTCATTATCGTGTTTCTGAGTTTATCATGTCTATTTAAATCTGGCTTTCCAATTTAAACTTTGGCAAGTTTATGGTGGCCTTCAACTCCCACAACTCCCCAGCCAGTAAAGAATTCTGGGAGTTGAAGTCCACACATTTTCAATTTGCCAAGGTTGGGAAACCCTGATTTAAAATGCGTTGGTTCTGTTGGGTCTTCGTAAGATAAAACTTCAACCCCGTACAGTCAGTCCTTAACAGCAATTCATTTAGCGACTGGTCAAAGTTACAACGGCACTGAAAAACGTGGCTCATCATCATTTTTACATTTGCGACAATTTCAGGATCTCCATGGTCACATGATTGAAATTTGCACCCTTGGTAACTGAGTCATTTTTATGACCGTTGCAGTATCCTAAGATTCTGCGACGTTATAAGCGAAGTCAATTGGGGAAGCCAGCTTTCACTTAACAACTGTGTTGTTAACTGCAGTGATTTACTTAATAACTATGGCGCGAAAGGTCGTAAAATGGAGCAAAACAATTCTTAGCAATAGAATTTTAGGTTCGATTGTGGTCGTAAGTCAAGGACCGCCTGTCGAAGGGAACTTCATTCCACCGAGAACCCAGTCCACCTCCTCAGAGTTTCCAGGATTTGTGGATCACCAGAGATCAATTTGAATCTCAGGTTAGTGCTACTTACAGTCCTTCAGGTTGAACTCGTTGGGAGCCCTGGCAGACCACAACCGCATGGTGTTGACTGTGTTATTGCGATACCCAGGCACGGGTGTGTCGTAGGGCAAGGCAAGCACGACCTGCATGGAAACAGGGATGGGGAGAGGAAAAAACAGCCAAGATCAGTTCCTCGGAGGACCCATGCTGCACCTCTGCTCCACGAGCTATGACAGAATCTAAAATCATCATCTTGGAAAGTCCTGGTCACCTCTTGAATGGACTACTGCAACATGCTCTACCTGGGGCTGCCCTTCAAGAGTTAGAGAGATAGAATGAGAGACAGATGATAGATATAGATCAATAAATAGGATGATAGAAAGATAAATAGATGATAGATATAGATCAATCAATAGAATGATAGAAAGATAAATAGAATGAGCGATAGATGATATAGATCAATCAATAGAATGATAGAAAGATAAATAGAACAAGAGATAGATGATAGATATAGATCAATCAATAGAATGATAGAAAGATAAATAGAACAAGGGATGATAGATATAGATCAATCAACAGAATGATAGAAAGATAAATAGAACGAGAGATGATAGATATAGATCAATAAGTAGAAAGATAAATAGAACGAGAGATAGATAATATAGATAAATAGAACAAGATAGAATGATAAATAGAACAATAGATATGATAGATAGAACAATTGATGATAGATGATTGATAGATGATGATAAAACAACATAGAATGATAAATAGAATTAAAGCAATGAATTGAGTCGGACACTCAGTGTTGATATGGGATTGCTCATTTTATTCCAGAAAATGCTTACATATTTATAGAAAGAAAAAAGGCTCCTCATTGTTAACAATTGACTAACTACAAACATTACCTCACATCTACTAGACTTCTTGGTGTTGTATGTCAAGAAGATTGGATTAAACTAAGATCAGGCCAAATCATCCCCTTGTTTG
>JANHFR010003609.1:28307-38651 GCA_032468015.1 Mimophis mahfalensis
CGGGCCCCGGCCCCCCAGCCCCTCCCGCCTGCCTGGGTGCCCGGCCCCGCAGTCGGGCCACGGAATCCCAAGGCGGCGGGGCTGATTCGGGGTGGCCCCCGTCGGGTGAGCGTTAGAAAGCCGTCCGGTGAGCAAATGTCCTTGCATTCACCCATAAGAGTATCGCTCCCGGGGGGGAAAAGAGTTGGAAGGGGCCGTGGAGGTCTTCTAGTCGAGCCCCCTGCTTAGGCAGGAAACCCTATACATCATTTCAAGCAATATCGCTGTCCAGGCTCCAGTGATGGAGAACCTACAATTTCTGGTGGCCAGCAGTTCCCCTGCTTAATTATTCTCACTGCCAGGAATTTTCTCCTTAGTTCTTGTTTCTCTCCTTGATTCATTTCCATGGGTTTCTTCTTGTCCTGCTTTCAGGACAATAGGGTGATCCCCTTTTCTTTGGGGCAGCCCCTCAAATAATACTGGAATCCTGGTGTATTTGAGGGGCTGCCACCAAGGGGCACATGGCATCTCGCCCTCAAAGAGAACAAGCATCTTAGTCTTCGTGGTTCCCAGTGTTGGACTGTGAAGGCACAGCTTCAAACAGGGACGTGAGCTGTGGCTTGATCTCCTACATTATCTACTTTTGCCAACATGCACCGGTTTGAAGTCCCGGACACTGCAGAAGTACAGCTCCCAGGCAGCACAATCATGCCCCGCTCATCCCATGTAGTGTAAAACCCTCTGTTGGCAGCCAGACATCTTGTTGTGGATGGGAGGGGGGGCCAAAGGCAGCAGCCTGGAGCTCCTTGGTGATGGAGAAGAGCCCTTTTGGCACTGGGTGATCCTGGGAAGGGAGGGGGCAGCTGCCAGGATTCCTCCAGCCTAAACTTCTGGCAAGAGAACCAGGACACACAGAGAGACACACACACCACACACACACACACACACACACACACACACACACACACACACACACACACACAGTGTGCCTGTCACTCACTGGCATGCCTATAAATACAGTGACTTTCAGAGAAAGGTCACAGGGCTCAGCTGGCCGCAGCCCGGACCACTTAGCCCAGCCTCAAGCCCCTGTATCTGTTGAGGCTGCCCCAAGGCAGGCTGGGAAATGTAGTCATCTCACAACTGGCCTTTAGGTCAAGGAGCCCCTCCGACAGGCTTCCAACCGAGCAATGGCTGTTTGGCTCCCCAAAAGCCCCTTGAAAGAGAGCCAGTTTGGTCTAATGGTTAAGGCGCCATGGTAGGAAGCAAGAGGCCATGAGTTCAAGTCCTGCCATGGAAGCTGGCTGGGTGACTTTGGGCTATTCCTTCTCATCTTAGCCCAACCCTTCTCAGTGTGGGGAAAATAGGGGGAAGGTGTGTTGGATAAGTTTGCTGCCTTGAGTTATTTGTAAAAAAATAATAAAGGCGTCATATAAATAAAAAAATAACAGTCCTCAAGTTATGACCACAGCTGAGCCCAAAATTTCTGTTAAGTGAGACACTTGCTAAGAGAGTTTTGTCCCATTTTAAGACCTCTCTTACCACAATTGTTAAGTGAATCCCTGCAGCTGATAAGTTAATAATATGGTTGTTAAGTGGATCTGGCTTCCACGCTGACTTTGGGAAGGTTGCAAAAGGGGATCACATGACCCCGGGACACTGCAACCGTTGTAAATATGAACCAGTTGCCAAGCATCTGAATTTTGATCACATGGTCATAAAGGTTCCCCTCGCACATCTGTGCTAGTCGTTCCCGACTCTAGGGGGCGCTGCTGATCTCCATTTCCAAGCCGAAGAGCCAGAAGATGACTCCGGGGTCCTGTGGCCGGCATGACTAAACACCGAAGGTGCACGGAATGCTGTTCCCTTCCCACCAAAGGGGCCCCCTATTTTCCTACTTTGCATTTTTACAGGCTTTCGAACTGCTAGGTTGGCAGAAGCGGGAGGAGGAACGGGAGCTCACTCCGTTATGCAGCGCTCGGGATTCGAACCGCTGAAATGCCGACCTTTCTGATCGACAGGCTCAGCATCTTAGCCCCTGGGTTACTGCATCCCTTCACATGGTTAGCAGGTGCAAAGGTGGTAACTGTGAAAAACGTTTTTCAACGCCGTTTTAACTTTGGTCACTAAATGAACTGTCACATGTCGGAGGCTACCTGTAAACTAAAAGGTAAAATAAAACCCCTGTGACTGCAAGGGAGCTTGGGGTGTTCGGGATGTCAGGTGCCCTAAGCAGAGAGATCCATGGACGTGTAAGAACCACCAAGCTTCGCAAGTCCTTTCCTCCCTTCCTAGTCAAAGGATGGTCTGGGATGAAAACCAGAACGTTGTGTTCCTCATTGCATCGCCTTCCATAGGTCTATACACTGTATATACTTCCCATTTTTGTGGGGTGCGTTGCACTCAATGCAGAAAAAGGAAGTTTTCTGGAAGTTTCCATCGGGGCATCCTCCGCAGCTCCGAAAAGTGAGAGCAACTCTTAGCCGATTAAATCCAACTTTTAATATGGATGGTATTAAAAATTTAAACATATGATTGTTTTGTTAAGATTGTAAGAGCACATAAAGGTAACTAGTTAATTTGAGTCATGATACATTTTTGGAATTGCAACATGTATAACAATAGCAGAAATGATACTTATGCTAATGATAGCTGATAAATATAAATATGCTAGGATTGCAAGAATAAGTAAAAATATGCATAACAGTAGACGACACTTAAGTTGCTAATAGTTCAAATATATGAATATTATGTTAGGATAGTAAGTATAGTTAATAATGATAATGGAAGTAATAAGATTGAATCACACAATTGTTATAATTGATGTGAACCGGACAACGCACCCTTCAAAACGAGATTTTATTTATGTAATATTTAAAATAAAAACATTCAACCCCCCGCCCCCGCAGACTTTTAAAACTTCCACACCCACCACTGAGTACCCTGCAAGGAGAAATTTTCAGCTGAGCTTCAACCAAGCTGGCCAAAGGCTTTGAAAGGACGGAGTGCAAGCCGTTGAGGCTGGATCCAGCTCTGGTCCCAAGGCAACCGAGGAAAAGCTCCAAGGGAGAAGGACAAAGAGGCCAATGTCTTGACAGCTAAATTCTGTTCCTCTTTTTCCACTGATAATGGGGAGGGCGGGGAACAATTTATACAGAACTCAGCCATTTCGGATAGCTAAGATCTTCTGTGATGATGTTAAAGTTTGCATTCCCCGAATTTTTTTTTCCACATTTGGATGTTGTTCTTTATACCCATGTAAATATATGAGGTGGACGTGTTTATAAAGAAACCAGATTTTAACTCATCCTCCAAATCACACCATTTAGTCCTCGACTTATGACCGTTCATTTAGCGATCGTTCAGTTACAAGCTTATGGCCATCACAGCCAGGGGGAATTCTGGGAGTTGAAGTCCACCAGTCTTAAAAAGTGGTCAAGCGTGAGAAAAACCAGTGTAGTGCATGGGAGCCGTGAATTTCAACAGCCCCGAGGTTCCCAAATGGTAAATCTATGGGGTGACCCTGTTGGAACTTGAGAGGAAGGATCTGGTGGCTGCGAAGACCCAGGGTGGATTTTGTAAGGCGGCTCTGAAACCCACCCTGCCCGAAAACAGCAGGCGGGAACTTGAACCCTTTCTCAGACACCTGAAGCCGTGAAGAACCAGACCAGCCAAGGCAACCTTCTCCGGCCTGCTAGTTAAAGGTCAAATATGAAACGGCTGGCAGTCGGGAGCTGAAATCCGATCGGCCGGAAAGTTATGCAGGACCCTCAAGGATGGCAGATCCACTCATGCCCCACACCCCTGGGACACACCACTTCAAAACGCGCCCATGGAATGAGCGTGTCTGGGAAATTGGGGGGTTATTTCTTTTTTAAATACAAGATATCGAACCTTCCTTCTAGCCAATCAGTCCAGTCTGGTGGCTTCATCGGGTCTACAACCCAAGTTCTCTTTTGGTAGGATTTGCAACCAAGTTGCCTTGAAGTTGGTCTGTTATCGCCTGCAAACATAGATTGGCTCGCCCATTTTCTCCTAAGCTGGTAACTATTTTTGAGAGATGCTCCTTTAAATGGCGAGGTGGTGAAGAGGAGGGTTGGTAGTTTTAAATTCCTGGGCATTTACATCTCGGAGGACCCCCTCATGGACTATAAATGCTAACATGCTTGTGAGGAAGACAGAACAGGCTGTACTCTCAGGAAGATAAATCTATCTCAGTATCTACTACTGCAGCACCACCGAGTATCCCAACATACGGCATTCTTGCATGGCATGGGAGCAGCTCCATAGCAGATAAAAAAGCCCCACAGAGAATCATTCAAATTGCCCAGAACATCCTTGGGCTCGTTACCAGTCCTAGAAGACATCTTTGCATCTCGCTGTGAAGAAGTCACACCTCATTCTCAAGGATTTGTCCCATCCTGCTTACCATCTTTTTTGAACTGGCAGAAGATACAGAACAATTAACACTCGGATCACACGTTTTCCGAATGGTTTTTATCCCAGGGCTATAATTGCACTTAATAACGAACTTAAGGACTATCATTTGTGGGCTGTTGGGACAGGATTACTTGGTCTGTTGTGCAAAATTTTTTTTTTAGGGGAGGAATTTGGTGGGTGGGGTGTTTTTGGAGATTGTTATGTGTGTGGGTGTCGGGTCTGGTCTTTGGGTGTCTGCGAATTTTGTTCTATGTGTATACTGTCCAATGACAATAAATTTTTAAAAAATCAATAAAGAATAAAAATTGGGCCCATCCATTTCTGTCAATGGCCAGTGGCTTTGTGTGTTGAGGGACAACCAGCCTATTGTGGTTTGTTCTAGAATTAAAATTCATCTGGTATGCAATAAAAACCCAGCAACCTCCCTTATGGTATTTCCCTCCATATCTCATGAAGTTTAAAGATCCATGGACTTCGACTCCTAGGATTCTCTAGCCTGCACAGGGAATCCTGGGAGTTGAGGTCCATAGAATGTAACATCCATGGATTCGGGGAGTTGGAAGTGGGGAATGGGTGGCTGGGGGATGCTGGGACTTGAAGTCCACACATCTTAAAAGTCTGAAATGCCTTTGGCAAGGGCAAGGGATGGGCTCTGGACTACAACTCCCTGCATCCCTTGAGGGAAGCCGAATTAAACTGAAGGGCTCTTGGGGTGTCTTCTGCTGAGCCCCCTTGCAGACTGCACTGGAGGACCCCCGATTCCCCCCTCCAAACTCATTATTCTAAGCCCCTCTTGGCTGGACCCTGGATGGCTGCGAGGGAGAAGAGAAACCGCACTCCTTCCCTTTCTGCCTAATTGAAATTCTCAGTCTTGCCGTGTTTTTGGCAGAGGTGCAGGAGGGACAGCCAAGCGCTCAGGAAAGAAAATCCCAGCACAGGTCACTATATATTTCAGCCAGTTTGGATTGCACTGCCCCCCCCAACTGGGCTTTGAATGCCACTTCTGGGCTAAGTCAAGGGATAGTAGCGACAATGGCAATCTCCTTGGAGGCTCGGAACAGCCTGTCCTTTGCCAAGGGAGTTTTTTGTATTCAGGTGGCGGATAAAGTCACCCGCAAAGGGCCCTTCCTGAAAACGTTACCGGATCACAGGATTTTATTCCATCATGGAAGCCGGGCTCGGCTTTCTCTAAAGCAGCCGCAGGGCGAGCGATGGCTGGTGGCACCACACACCAAGCCCATCATGGCTAGGTTGGCTTAACTGTATTGAACGGACACAGGGGCTTACAAATGATGGTTTATGGCCCGCCAAACCAACCACTGCAACCGTTGCTGCTCACCGAGGCTCTAACTTTTTCTGACTTGGCCCTTGTTTCTGGCTCTCCCAGCACAGAAAAAGATTTATCTGCTCCGGTTTCCGGCAAGTGTCTCGTTGATGAGAAAGCCCAGGAATCCCTATTTCGCTTTTTAAATAATATATAAATGGCCCTTTGTTAACAACTTCATTTTTAAAAGGAAACTGGCTTAAAACCTCCTGGCCACTGCCAGAAAAAGAAACTTGAAGAGATTTATGTTACAGGACAATTTCTGTGACTTTTCAGCAGAATTGTACCACGATAACGCATTGCCACCAAATGGCCTGAAAGTGGGGGGAGAAAAACCCTCATCCCCTTCCCTGCCTCCAGAGGACCCATGTGGCTGGCGCCGAGGACTGTGGCCTCCACCTGCTGGCCGCAGGGACCAGCAGCTAAACGACCCTTTGAATGAAAGGAAGAAGAAGGGCAACAGGGCTATTTTAAAAGCGGCATTTATTTGGAACCTCCTCTTTTCTGAATTAGATTTTCTTTAACACACACACGCACGCACGCACACAAACAAAAGCAATTAAGAAAATGGTTACAGGAGACAGGAACGTCCACATACGCACATCATTTTCAACAGAAGCCATTCAATCGAGGGAGGGGAGGGGACACCCCGGACCACAAAACTGCTGTGTAAAAAAGAAGGAAGGGGGGAAAAAACCCCAAAGTTTCCAGGCTGATGGACTTCAGGAGAGGCAGAGAGACCCTCCCTCCTTTGCCTTGGCTTTTCAATCGGGAGGAAGGACTTTAAAAGAGACGGACCGAAGTGACCGAGACTTTGGGGGGTGAGAAACGTCCCTTGATACGCACACCCCCAGCTCAAATTGGTGCATGTGGCCCCCGTTTTCTCAAATGGTCAAGAGGGGTTTAAAGCAGAGGTTGAAATGGCTGCAGACAGAACTCAAAAGAGGCGGCTAAAAGAAACACCTATTTGGCAAGAAGAAATGGAAAGGGACGCTAATGCTGTCCTCCCCCCCAACCCTAAGCCACAGCCCCTCCAGCCCTGGCCTGCCTGGACCCATCCATTCAGCCAGGAGGTTTTCCCCAAGTTTCTTGGTCTCTGGGGGAAGGGGAGCTCTGTAAGGATCTGGGTCAGAAAAGCAGGCCCGGCTACGGAAAGACGCCTGTCAATCAGCCGGGAGGGAGATCGGAGTCACACTACACGCCTCTCCAAATACAGACAACAAGGGCACAACTTTCCTGCTTTGACTTCCACACCCGCTCCCTTTTTCCCACCCACCCGCAAGTCCAATTCCCGGCTGTGTATTGGCGAGAGAGAAAAAAATAATAATAAAGGTATAGAAAAAAATGATTCTTCAGTTCTGGGGAGGGGGCGGTGGGGGGGCCGGGGGCATGCCGAACGGTGGCAAGGCCGGTACCCCCACCCCCATCATGGTGACAAAGTTAGAAGGGTCCATGGGAGGCGGAGGAGGGGGAGGCGCGTACATCATGCCCGCGGAGCCAGGCGGGGGAGGCGGGGGAGGAGGCGGGGCCCCGGGGGGCAGCGGAGGCTGGACCCCGGGAGGCAAAGGCACCATGGAGGGGCTGCCTTGCATCTGAGGGCCCCCCGAAGAAGTTGCCGCCCCCGCCCCCTGCTGCTGCTGCCATGGAGGGAGGGCCCCGGTGCCAGCGCTCGTGGTGGTCGTCGTATCTGGAAGGGAAAATGGCCCGAGGTCAGACCGGAGCTCTGATCTGGGATGGGTGGTTTTCCCACATCCCACTAGGGAGGGAAAGGGCTGACCCCACGATACGACCGGGTGCCTCATCCCACCCACCTGCCAGGCCTAAGCACCAGGCTCGCCCTGCCTGGGGGGCAGAACTACTCAGCTTTGGGAAGCTGCCCTGGGGCCTGAGAAAGGTACCCCCCTGAGGGTGGTCCTCTGGAGCCAGCTTTCTGCAGGCACAAGGTGGGAGGGGGCGCAGGGGATCTTGCCCTGACGGGGGCAGGCCTGACCAGGGGCAGGGGCGGTCCCCTGGCGGGCGACCGAGGTGCAGAAATCAAAAGAAGTGCTCTTACTCACTTTGCTGCCATGGCAAGGGAGTACTGCTGCTGGGAGGTGGGGGTGGCGGTTGCTGCTGCTGTTGCTGCTGCTGCCATGGGGGGAGAGGACCAGAGGGAGGCGGGGGAGGCTGGCCACCGGGCGGAGGCGGCGGAGGGGGCATCATACCCATCGGAGGCAACATCATACCTGCAGGGCCAGAGCGGCCGTTGAGCAGAACACGGGAAAAATCCCCCGCTGCCCGGTATCCTCATGGCGCACGCTTCTTCCCACCCCCCTTTGCAGGACACTCCCTTGCCTCGCCCCACAACGCCACAACTCACCTTTTCCTTGGAGGCGATAGGCCCCAGAGCCCACTGGCGCATTGCCCAGGTACTGATCTTAAGGGAAGGAAAGACCGCAGCCTTAGCAACAGCGGGAAGAAAGCAGCCCCCACCCTTTCCCAGGACCATCGGGGTGCTTCCGACACAGGGCTCCCCTCACGTAAACCGAGAAGGGGGCCCCACCCTGCTCCTCCCTTGGGGGTTTCCGGCTTGTACTCACCCATGTGGTGGGGGCCAGGGTGCCCATGGGGATGTGGTCCCTGGTTCATGGGAGGGTTGTGAGGCTGCATCCAAGGCGGGGGCCCGCTGGGGTTGTGCTGCATTGGGTGACCCCCGTGTCCCCCCATGCTCGACATGGGGTGAGGGAAACTGTGGGGCCCGCTAGGGCCGGTGGGGCCCCCACTGCTGCTGCTGGCGCTGCTCCCGCTCCCCCCGTGCATGTTGTGGAAGGGCCTGTTTTCGGAAGGGCCCGAATTCATCCAGGGGGGGCGGCTCTAAGAGGAGAGAGAAAGAGATGCTGAGGGTCAGGCCGACCAGCGGAGAGCGAGGAGAGCCACTTAGTGCCCCAGGCAGGTTTTTCCAACGATGGAAGATTCCGGATACTCACGGGAGGTGGCTGGCTGTTTCCTGGCCCCGATGGTCTTGGGCCACTGGGCAGGGGAGGGTTCGATGGTCCGGAGGAGGATCCCACGGAAGCCGGCACCGGAGCTTCTCCCAGTTCAGCCATCAGAGACAAGTATTCCTTGTCCATGCGGGCTTTGTCTTGTGCCGACTGGGGATCGCCAGGCCTGTGCAGAGAAAACCACACGTTACGTCGCGCACGCTGTACCGAAACACGTGGATGACCCCGGGGGAAAGAGAGGCTGCCCAGGATGCGATTAGAGAAGGGAGGCCGGAGCCCCCAGGGGCTCAAGAGCCAGAAAGCTAGGAAGGACCAGCTGTGCTGGCTTGCTCCGAAAACCCTGCTCACAACCAGACAGCATCAGCAACAGGAGGGAGGGAAAGTGCTAGAATGCAGGGGGAGATATCGGGGAGCCCAAAGGAATGCAAGTCAGACAAATCCAGCTCCCCAAGATCATCAGCTGGGAAAGTTCGAGGCGGAGACAGTTCCCAAAAGAAAGCGAGTAGATGAACGGACAGTAGGACGAGCAGAGAAGGGAAAGCTTTCCTTGGCTGTTTGTGCACAAAACAGTTCAAATTGGCTTTTCTACTTCTGTGGCCCTACGGAATTGAAGTTATTACTCTTGCTAAAAAGATGTGCCGGGAGTTTCCTTCAACCACCAATGGGGCGGCTGACAGGGCCAGGCGCAGTTAAAAGTACACCCTTTAGACTGGCACGATTCTATTAAGGCAGCCTTACAATCAGGTGCTCGCAGAGGTTGTGCTTCCTGTGTGGTTTGCCTTGGAGGGCTGACCAACACCACCACCCTGGGGAATAACCAGCACACCCAAACCGCAGAGGTCGTGAGCGGATTCCTCCAAGGACGATGGGCGGACACTTCCCTCGCTGTTATGGCCACGGCAAGGGAGAGCCGGCCCTGCCATTCGGCCCAAGCAGAAGCTGAGAGGACGGCCAAGAGACTTCCGAGGCTTACCGGGCGAATTTGCAGTCCGATGCTATGTGTCCGGCTCCTCCGCACTTGGTGCACACTGTGGTATTTGTGATGCTGCGCGTCTCTGTGTTTTGCCACGGACGCAGAATCCTTCGGCGGACAAGTGGGGAGGAAAGGAAAGAGAGTCAGGGCCGGGATAATAGAGGAGGAAGGCCTCTGGCCTGCGGCATCCCATTCGGGCTGCCCCAAACCCACCTGTTGTCATCTTCGCGCAACGTCCCGTTCAGGCGTGCCAGCTCCCGCAGCTGCATCTTGCGCAGGTCGTTCTGATCCTCGGGGGTCTCGATGCCTTGCTTCAGGATATTCCTGATCTGGGAGAGACAAAGGCATATCCCAGCCTTCATTTTGGCTGCCTTTTCTGCTAAAAACCCTTGGAAAAAAGCAGCAACGTCCCTTGAAAAAAGACTGTAATGTTTCTCTGTGTCATATACGTGTGTGTGTGTGTGTGTGTGTGTGTGTGTGTGTGTGTGTGTGTACACATGCATAACGGTTATCTTTTGAGAGCTGAATGCAATGAATTTCACATTAAAGTTGGCTGATTAGGGTACGTTTGAAGGGACAATGAAGTTCTATTGTGTTCTGTTCTATCTATCTATCTATCTATCTATCTATCTATCTATCTATCTATC
>JANHFR010003611.1:71530-81950 GCA_032468015.1 Mimophis mahfalensis
CGGTGTACAGGGAAATTAAAATATAAATAACATATACAAGGTTAAAATTAAATTAAATTAATCATTAAGCCCCGACAGTCATATCCTATGAAGAATGTTGGGGAACTTTCTAGAAGTCATTCTCATTGGTGCATTCCTGCTATATATTTTTTTCTAAACAGCGTATTTCTATAGGTGACCCTAACTTCTCATGTTCAGCATCATTTCTCACTGCTAGGTACCTGTAAAGAAGAAACTATTCACAGGAATTTTGGTTTAAAACAAAGCAGCTGCTAGCAAGGTCAAAAAGTAAATCCAGATGTATTGACTTGGATCCATTTCTCTGTAGATGAAACAGAATTTGTCCAGGCCAGTTGTTTTTCTGAGTAGACTGAAGTTCTCAACAGGAAGTCACAGATGGGAAGGAAAACTTGTTTGTATTTCGCAGTTTATGAAGAGAAGTTTGCTCAGAGAATGCTGCATCTAAGTCTTTACTTTCAGCTTTTCTGATAATTCAAATTCATTTGTGGCAAATGAATTAGTTAATTAAATAAATAAATATGAAAACTGGGAAAACTAAGATTTCATATTGGCTCAAAAACTCATTAAAAAACTCAGATATTGGAAACAAAAGCCAACACCTTAACAGACAGACATAACTGTTTTGTAACCCAATACAAATCTTGAGGAAGATGCATACAATTTGATCTTTGAAGCCTTCTCATCCTCAGAACAAAGATCCTTGAGAATTGTTGGAAGGAGGGAGATATCACCATAATTGGAAGACTAGGATCTAGAATCACCAGGATCTTCTATTTTTAAAAGAACAACTCTAAATTACAAAATTTCAGTGAATGTTTTAATGTTGACAGAGTTACATCCCAAAGATATATAGAATATTTTAATATTCTTTCAACAATAACATGGAACTCATCAACGCTGATAATTCAAGATTAATGTTCTTCATGATTTTTGAACTAGCTGTTTTATTTTAGATTTATTTGCCACAGGATTCTGAAGCAAAGAAAGAAATCTATCACAACATTGACACTATAGTCAAATCATACAGATAAATTTCAGATAGGATATTCTGATTTCTGTTTCAGTCTACAGGTTCAGGTTCCTGGATTTCAGTGATGTAAAATAAATTCTAGTTTTGACATTTCTTTATACTACTTCTTAAGTAGTGATTACTGTTGCTTCTGTTTGCATACAGTTATTTCTCATCTGTCTTATTGCTACAAATACTTCCACCAACGAACCTTTACAAATTTCATGCTTAAAGACCCAGAGAAACATTTACAACAGGTCTAATTTCAGCTGCAAATAAGCATCAATTAGAAATTAGCCCTGCATGTTGACAAGAATGTTCAACTTATCCAGCAACTCACTTAAAATAATAGGACTACTCATGCTTAAAATGTGTAAGTGTTTTTCTGGCAACGGGTAAATGATAGCAAATGCTATAGGCACCCTTATATAACGGAGAGGATCAAAAACACTTTCCCTTTATAGTATTACCTTAGGCAAGCTTTATGTTACTCTAAAAAATTACATCATGTAAAGAAGGTCTAAAATAAGACATTATATGGTAACTGCTTGCCAGCAGCTTTCAGCCTGCTAAAAAATCTAGCTGAAGTTCAACTACTTGCCATAATAGCATCCTTATAGCTGGTGATGAGATAAATAACTCTGCTTAGAAACTAGAACTATCTCCCTTTCTAATTGAACATGACCTTATTTATAGCCATAATAAACCTGGTCGCTTGTCTTCTGATGAAGCTCTGCTGACTTGAAGGACAAAATATATAGGATGCTATTACAACTGAAAAACAGCATCTTGAACCAAAGTGATGACAATTGTGTGTTTAAACTATGAAAGTATACGATTTGGTATATATATATAATTTCATCAGGACCACCGAGGGTGATAATGCTTCTCCTTTAGTAAACAAGTTTTCTTTTTGACTGTAATCTGAAGATAAAAAGGCTATATCTTTTTAATGTTTTGACAAAAATTGCATTATTTTTCAAAATGGAGGACAGAGTGGAGGTTGTATGGTGCAGAGTCTTCGTAGATGGGTTGTTGTTTTTTTAATAGGTTGTAGGTGGTGAGACATATGTTGGTTTTGTTGGGATTTCTGGAACCTACCTTTTTTGGGCATCTTAGTGATGAGCTGGGGTGTTAAGAAATGGAGCCTGGGCTAAATCAGCTGGACTATGAGGTTTGAATTCCCTTCTAGGACATTGTCTGTGAGAGGCAAAAACAACACTTGTTCTTATTCCTGCAAATCACCATCAGCAGTGGCTGAGCTGAGATTATTCTTGTGGAGGCTTGCTGGACAATGGCTGCTGGTGTTTTATTGTTTGATGGTGGCAAAGCACCCAGTAGGTGGACAAACAGTGGGAGAGATGCAAGCCTGAAGGCCTTGACAGCAATGGTGATCCTTGTAAGAGTATCTTTCCTGATCCTAGTGGCTGGAGTTTAGAAGATTGCACTGGGTACACTAGCAATGTTGGGGCGGGGGTTGGCTTGCCAGGACTTAAAAATGGGTTTAGCAACAGTGGAAGACTTGTGTCCAGAAGCTGCCGCAAAACCCTCCTGCAAGACTGAGAAGTCCTACTCTTGGCCCTTGTTATGTGGATTGGTGCCAGGTTAGGTACTGTCTCCATTCCTGTTTTAACATCCACCTGAATTGTTGGGTGAGATCATACATTGTCATGGGGTGATGTCACATCAGTATGCTGATGACACCCAATTGTATATCTCCACCTAGTGAGTTAAGTGATGCTGTTGAAATCCTTTCTCAGTGCATGGAAGCTGTAGGGGTTCAACTAAGCCCTCATAAGACTGAGTGGCTCTAGAGTCTTCTGGTGGGCATTTACCATATTTGGTCCTAGATGTGGTTGCACTGCCTCAAATAGACCCAGCGAAACAATTCAAGCACTCTTCTAGTCTCAAAGATCAGATGGCAGTTGTAGCCCAAAGGCCCTTTGCACAGCTGCAAGTTGTGCACGGTTGTGCCCATTTCTAAATCAGGAGACTCTACTAACAATCATTCATAAACTACCCACCTCCCAGACTGACTACTATAATATGCCTTATATAGGACTGACCTTAAAGTGTATTGGAAGCTTCAACTGGTGCAAAATGAATCAATTATGCATGTTTCAAGAACTTCACATTTTGTATCTTTGCTTCATGAGCTGGACCAGTTATGGGTTTGCTTCCAGGTCCAATTTAAAGTGCTGGTTAAAGCCTTTAAAGCAAGGGTTCCCAATCTGGGGTGCTTGCACCTCCGAAGGTGCAAGACAATATTCCAGGGAGTGTGGAAACTTGGGTTTAGAAGTTTCAAAATTATAGTGTATATGCATAATTATATGCAAATTATATGTGTATAATTATTCATTTTTGTAAGGGATATGAGAATATATCAGAAACATTCTAGGGGTGTGGGCTATAGAAAAGGTTGGGAACCCCTGCTTTAAAGCATGTGATCAGGTTGTTTGGGGACCATCTCTTCCTAGTGACTTCTACCCATCCCATCAGGTCTGTTAGGAGTAGTATGTCAGAAGTGGCATGTTTGTCTGGTGGATCCTACAAAGAAAGCCTTTCCTCCCATAGCCACCTGTAGAACATTATCTCCCCACCCCAAGGGCAACCATCCTGTTATCTTCCTGGAAGGCCTTCAAAACATGTTCTTCTCAGTGAGCTTGGGAATCCCATGGTGAGTGGAGCCTGTTATATGGTTATATGATAATTAACTGATGCATGGTCTGTAGGCTAGCTGCCTTTCCCCTCCCTTTGTTTTTATTTTTAATTTAAATTGTAGTTTTATTTTTATGTATTTTTGATTTTATGCATTTTGTTTTATTATGTATGTCACCCAGAGCCATTATACAAGACAGTGTAGCAAATGATCAGACTAAGCTTGAGGGCGGGGCCAAGCACATCATCAGTCTCGAGTCCCTTAGTGTCCACAAGAGATCTAAGTCGAGGCCACCTTTAATTCCACCAATTTGCTTTGACCATTAGTAGTTCAGAATCTTGTAGGAAGTTATTATTAGTTATTAGCAAGCAATAAACCTGTACTGATTTAAATCGCCTTGCTTCCTGATTTCTTCTGCTTGACAGATGGGTATACATACAAATATGTTCAACAAATAAGTATAGATAAATAAATAAATATAGAAATAGTAGTTTCTTGTAAGTTAATGAAACCTGGCTAATACCAGACAAAGATGAGTTGGTGTGGCATTTCAAGCACCACAGTGTCTTTTTAGGGTCTGAAGAATGTTTGTTATCTGAAAACAGAACATATTACAGGATGGATCTAAGTAAAATCTTTGATATGTTTCAGATAGAAAGACATAAGGATTTATATAAAGGGAATCCTAAAATTCAAAATCTGTGGGAAAAAGCATTTGCACTTCCCTACACTGCAAGTTTTTGGTTATTGCAATGATGAACCTAACGAAACAATCTACAGACTCAGAGTGATAAAAATCTGGAGGCTTTGTTTTTTATTCTGTTCAGTCAATACTTCTGAAAAGTCCTTCTAAAACCCTTGAAAGCCACATTTTTCATAGACTGATATAGCTCTGAAGTTTTGGGAAACTTCAGTTTAATTCAAACCATCTTGCTTTCCCCTGGACGTAGCTATTAAAAATAATCCACAATGGCTTGGAATGTATCCAAAATGGATTTCTATTATTTTGTAGGCTGTATGCCTATAAAATTACTTACTCTTACTAAAATCTTATATACATACAGAACTTACTCTGTGTGCCTTAAAAAAAAAACAAAGACAAGCAAATGGCCAACAATACCCTGAGGGCTTGGATGATATCCAAAATGTGAGAAATACAAATACAGTAGTCTGTCAGATGAGATGCCCAACTCCTGATGTAATGTACTGACCAAGCCTGAAGGGTCAAGCCTACAACCCTTCCTTACCTGGACTCCGCCTCCTCGGTTCTTAAGGTCCAACACCTGGGCCTGCCCTTCATCCTTAAGAAGACCTACGGAGAGAACAGACAAATCCATGTGCATACCAGTAAAGCTATTCTTTATTTCCCTTTACAATATCAAGTATCCCTTGAGTTATTGGGCTAGACCCATCCCAACATAGTCTCTATGAGAAAGAATCACTTAAAATAGCTCAGTGATAACTAAGCATGTGCAAGGTGGAATGTGTGTGCTAACTGGCTACTGAAATGGGAAATGAAAAACGTTAGAAAACTGAATGGAACGTCTTCATGATCCTATGGATAGGCTGGTCAAAGCCAGAATTCTACATTAAGATGAATCAAATTAGTTGCCAAAATCAAATACAGAAGAGGTTGATTTGCAAATAGTGATTTGGTTTTCTATGGTGCCTTTCCAGCCAGCTAAACTCAACAAGACTATAAATACAAGGTACTACTTAGAAAATGCAAAAGTTATTGACAGTGAGAGAAGTGGCTTTATCTGGAGGTATTCCTTTTAATGCCCAATCAGTAATCACTGTGGGACAGCTTATGTTATAGAGAAGCCGTCATCATTTTAAAAAGCCATCATTAAAGAGGCAAGACTATCCACCTCATATATCAAATTCATCTTATTTTCATAAGATACGTTCAATATTCATAGATGGTAGATGACTCAGGAATGCAATCTTATTTCAAGAGTTGTTCCTACAGTGTGCTTATATATTGACAAGCTAATTACTGGGCACCAACAAGTGAATATTCACACAATTAAAGCTTGCTGATTTCTGTAAGAGTGAATATGATTTACAGATAAAAAGGGCATTCGTTTCAACTGTCTTTTACCTGGTGCTCTGAATTTCAACAAAAAAGGACAAGGCCGATTTATTTAACATTGGCTCTAGAATTTCTAGACCGTCATAGGCAACGCCATCTAGTACTCAATTAAAATGTAATCTCAAAAGGAGTCCTAAAAGCATCATTCACATTAAAGAAAAGGTAGTATCAATGAAAATTTTTCATCAGAGTTCAGTCTCAAGAGTTCATTTGTCATAGGTTAGTTTTCAGTTCAGCTCAGCCTGCCTTCTCCTTCTGTAGCTACCATAAAAGCAGCATAAGAAATTGCATACAAACCATTTCTGAGTACCATAAGACAGGGGTGTCCAACTGGCAGCCCTGGGCTGGATGCTTCATGTGCAGGCCATGCCCACCCCAGCTCCATGAAGGGAAAAAGCATCACAATACATCACGTGATGGCAACGTGACACAGCAAGTTGGACACCCATGCTATAAAATATACTTCTCCAGTTTCACTTTTTATGAATTACCCTAAACTTTTATAGAAAATCTTTTTCTTCTCCTGATTTAGACACTAGGAGCTATTTCTGCGATTTTTCACAACATTTCTGCTGATTTGTTTTCCTTTGGAAAATAGTAGCAATGAAAATAGCAATAGTAGCAGCAGGAGGAACGCTAATAAATAGTTATAATCTCGTAGGACCCCACACATACACTCAAAAGAGACAACAAAAATCTATGAAAGAAACAAAAAGATCAAAACAGAATCTCCAGAAAAAAAGATCAAAACAGAATCTCCAACAGCCCACACCCAGATAACCAGGGATTAGCAACAGATGAACAATCAAGCAGAAAACTGGAACTACAAGGAGAATACCACACCTCCCATCAATACTGGCAGGGCAAGGTCTGTATATAAACAAGGAGCAAACCCTACACTCACTAGCAGTGATGATGATACCTAGTCAATAATGAAATGATTGTAATCAAACAACCAAACTCAAAGAGCATCAAAGATGCCACAATTGAACCCCAAACGGTATGCATTCTCTTCTATCAGAGTCATAGCTTTAACAGTAATTAGTTTCATCAAAATGGAAAGGCAACCTCTGGAAGAAAAAAATGTGAAAGCCAAAATCCACCGAACCCAGGACCTCAACAGATTCTGAATAAAAAGGCAGGTGTCTGGAGCCATTCTGAATAAAATAAAATAAGCTTAAAGAACAATTTGAGTGACTACTGGTAAACAGATGGCTTCTTCTATTATGAATCAGTTGGATCATTTTGACAAGGTTTGGGAATTCATCCTTTTATAAAAGCAGGAACAGTGAGACACAAATAAGCCATGACAACAAAAAAATCACAACAGGTTAATGATACAATTGCAACATAAGATTCAGAGTTCCTTGAAACAGAATGTTGTAGACAAGGGATCTCTTTGGTCATTTCCCCTCAAGGGATATTCAGCATCTTCAAGAGTCATACAACCATCATTTTGCCAAAATACCAGTAATGAGCTTAGGCTTTTTTATCACTTCAGTGACGGTAGTATAAGAAACTGGTGGGGAAACTATTCCACACCACCCATTCATTTATACAATACCAGAGAAATCCTAGTGATAAAACATGAGATATTCCGCATGTAATAGCTTTATTTTTTTTTTTAATGGACATTTAGCTATTTTATAATGTTATAAATTTGAGTAGATTGCAAATCATACAATATATTTCAAAAAGTATTTTTTTTTAAAAAAAAAAAGCCAACAATGCAAGAAAAAGATAAAATAGCAATGACCATCATACAATGGTAAACAGGTATACACAAGGGGCAATAAAGCATGGCCAAGTTCTACTTATTAAGAAATGTGTGACTAAAAGATTTTCCCTGGCACTCTAAAGCAAATGATCTTGGCAGCATTAGAATGCCTCAGAAGAGAAGACTCTGACTTAAATTCTGGGATAATATTCTTGCAGCTATAGAGAAATGAGGAGCAATTCTTCCTTAATGTTTGGGCAGTTATGAGTACATACTTGGGTAAGCATCACCTCAAGTAGAGGGGTATTAAAGGCTTTTGTGAAATATGGTAGATCTTATCAACTCTTTCTGCTAGCTAGCTCAACTACATCATTTTCCTTGGTGTTATTAATAAACAAAGAAGAAGGCTAGCCAGGTTTTGCTAAGGAAAGAGTAAGCTACCTTTCTGCAGGATATGACTGCAGTGGGAGGGGGCAGTAATGCAAATCATGCAATCTTTTACCTGAGGCAGAATTTTTTTTGTAGTTTACTTCATCAATTAGGAGGTTTCTTTTTAAAAAAGCGTTTCAGCTTAGTTTAAAATACGAAGTATGATTTACCTTTTTATCCTCTCAAAAGCACAGGAAACTGCGTCATGAGAAAAAATAGCATAATATATTATATTGGGGGGAAAGTATTTATTTATTTTCTAACATGCATTTCTGAGTATGACCCACAATGCATGTATTAAAGAAAATATTCCAAAACATAATAACTGTTTATGTGGACATTTGTGAAATTTGTACATTAAGGTGGGAATGAACAAAATAAATTTTAAAGTGAGAAAATGAGAAAATTCATCCATCTTTATGTATTCCAAGATACTAATGCATTATTTAATTCTAAGGAAATATTAGGTCCGCTACTTCTAAGGCAAATGAAAATGCCATCTATTTTTTTCCCCATTATTGGAGAATTTTGGAGATTTATGACATTTTTACAATGCATCTTTCTTTTATCTGTTACAAGCCCGAAAGTGGGAAATCTGCCAACTGTACATTATGCTTAAGCAATAATATACCATTTTGTAAATTGTCTTCAATCTCTGATATTTCAGCAACTGTTGCTCAATAATGGATCAAGTATTCTTATATAAGTGGAGCTTTCTATTTAGTATTAGAGCAACAGAATGCCAAAGCAGAGCTTTTGATGGTAACTGGATCAGTGGGAACTGATATTTGATGACAGAACTTCATCCATGCTGGTTGACTTCAACATCTGAGAGAATAATTTATCTGTTTTTGGAATTGCTTCTCTTCCCAAAAGATTCTACTGAGAGCTTTTCCTAAATTCTTGATCATTCACCTGGTCTTTCTCTGTAAATAATAGTAAAACATGAATTTCAGAAACGTGAGACTGAAGGAGAAGGATTATTACTTCCTTTCCACTTGCTGTTTTCCTTACAGAATTTTATTTTACCCGTTCCACTGTAGTCCAATTCAAGTCAATCTTGCTTTCCTTATGAAGAAACATACAATAGATTTTATTTCTTCATCTCAAAGTGCTTGTACCAGGTTGTTTTGTGAAATAACTCCATGGAAGTGGCTCAGATGGAGACTCTGCAATTCTTGTCACCAGCCAGCTTGAATAGCATTGGATTAACAGCACTGCTACTGACTGCCTTTAAGTTACCTCAGTGCAGTCAGGTGAATACAGATTGATTTTCTTAGAGAAAGAATTTTTAGTTTAATGGGCTGGCATAAAAGGAACTAAGTATGACAACTGAGGCACACTAATCCCTTAAATGACTAACAACATGTGAGTCATATTTCCCACATGATGTAGATTATTGTTTTCCCACAGAAATAGATGGAAACTCATCAAGTGTGGTTAGCTTTATAATCAATCTTCTAGCAAATAATAATAAGTGTCAGTAGAAACAAATGAATTTCCAGGGTATTTTAGCCATTAGTATATAGGTTGCTAACCTAAGTGCCTGGCATCGAAAAGTGAAATGAAAGATATGGATTTAAATTACAGATTCTGATTGTTGTGGTGTGGGAGGAAACTATTAGTAAGAGATATTATGTACCATTCATTCAGAGAGAAGGTAGGTTTCCCTTCACTAAAAGTGTGCAGATGGAAGCTAGAGACACATCTATAATGTATACTTTTATTTTGATTCCCGCACTCAAGAGTTTGACTCAGTGGCAGAAATGGTCCTTCCAGCTTTAGCATTTTATGACCACTACATGGAAATCATGGTCAATCAGACATGTTTGGATGATCTATGAGCAGGACATGAGAGAAATCTTTAGTGTAATTTTTCTCTTCAGTGACCAATTTCATTTCAACATGGAAGATTCCGTTAACTCCATAGCCAATAGTGATTGGTGGACCAATGCTACATTAATTTGTACTGTATCCTTTACAGGCTTTATCTTGGCATAGTATCCTGTGGGAATAAAACAGACTGAATACTCATTCTGTTTATTCTTCAGACATTCATATCTATGTAAAGATCCATCTTGCCTGACAGTTATATTTTTCTGGATCAGAAGCCTTTGCTTATGACCAGTCTCTCAGTCACCTCTATCTGTCACTCTTGTTTGAATTACTTCAGTGTACTACATATGAGAATTGTCTTGACAATGCAACTGGTCCCAAATGCATCAGGTGGAAGACAACCTGCCGAAGTAACATTTCTGCTTTGACGTTTGTTGACTTCGAATTCATTTCCAAGTACAATTCAGATTGCTGAATGACACTTTTAAAAGGCTTCAGAATTCAAGCCACCTTCTCCAGCTGGCTTCTGCCTGTCCTTTAAGAAAAGGGACAGGTAGAGAGTCCCTATCTTATTTATTTATTTATTTAATTAATTAATTAATTAATTAATTAATTAATTAATTAATTAATTAATTAATTTATATACTGCCCTGT
>JANHFR010003611.1:91674-103894 GCA_032468015.1 Mimophis mahfalensis
TTGCCTGGTAACTGTCTGCACATGTGCAGTACAGCTTGGGAATGAAATGTCTGTGGGGCAGTGAAATGTCCACTTCGCCCCCCTTTTTTGGGGGGGAAAGACCCCTCAAAGGCTTTTATGACCCCCCCAGTGCTGATCTTGCAATGCCAAGATATGTATGTGCCAAGTTTGGGCAAGATTGGTTGCTCCGTGTAGGAGCGTATAGAGCATATACACACACATACGCCTCACCACACTTCCGTTTTATATAAATAGATTCATTTTATGACTGAGTGAAAAAAAAGTGACTTATCACCAGTCCTCACACTTTACAACTGTCTCAACAACCACAAGGTCATGTGATCAGAATTTGAGAGTTTGTCAACGAGTATATTTACGTATTTATGACAGTTGTGTGAATCCCATTTGTGACCTATACCAGCTGGCTCTGACAAGCAGAGTCATTGGGGGAAGCTTAACAGCCATGTTGATGCCCTTAACATCAGAGATTTGCATAACAACCATGGCCAAATGTCATAAAATGGGTCACGATTCACTTAACAATCATCTTGCTTAGTAACGCTCTAATGATGAGAATGAGAAAGAGAAATGATGTTTGGGGTATAAAAGGGGAGAAGATAATTTACCTCAGTTGTGGTCAAATCAGAATTTGCCACCAATCTAAAGTGGTCGGCTATGGACCAAAGGAATTGGCGCCTGTCCTCCTTTTATGAATACAGGTAGTCCTCTAGTTACAACCACAGTTGAGCCCAACATTTCTGTGGTTAAGCCACAGAAACTGAGTTTTGCCCCATTTTACAACCTTTCTTTCCACTGTCATTAAGTGAATCACTGCCGTTATGAAGTTAGTAACCCAGTTGTTAAGTGAATCTGGCTTCCCCACTGACTTGGCTTGTCAGAAGGTCGCAAAAAGGGATCACGTGGGACACTGCAACCATCATAAATCTGAGTCGGTTGCCGAGTGCCTGAATTTTGATCTCATAACCATGGGGATACTGTAACAGTAACAAGTGTGAAAAACATACGTCACTTTTTTCAGTGCCGTTGTAATTTTGAACGGTCACTAAATGAATTGTCGTAAGTCAAGAGCTGCCTGTGCTTATCTCCTGTTTCTCATCATTTTTATTTTTCGTTTACAGGAGATCTCCTACAAAAACCTTACATTTCTGGCTGTGCGGATGGTGCATCGTTCGAGCTGACCGGGACGGAAGATTACGTCCTTCTCGCCTGCGATGGGTTCTTTGATGCCATCCAGCCGGACGAGGTGGTGGACCACGTCTTGGAGCACTTGACGCAAGACCACGGAGATGGCCTTCGGACCGCAGAGAAGTTGGTGGCCGCAGCGAAGGAGAGCGGTTCTACCGACAACATCACCGTCCTGGTTCTGTTTCTACACGAGCCCAAGGACATCGTAGCCGACTGTCTTGGAGATCCCAAAACCAGCCTTGTGAACGATGGCGCCCCGAGTTCCTTCTTCAGCTTCTTCAGCTCTGGAGCAAACAACTGAAGGAGCAACACCTTAAAAGCAACACCCGAATCTCTGCCAAAGCCCATCCTCCGGAGGCCAACAAGTTTTTAAGATCAACTCTTCTTTGACGGAAAACGAAATAGGGCGCCCGGAATGGACGCCGGGATTTGACACTGGAAAAGAAAATCCATCCAGCTGTCCCTTAGCCCAGGGCTATGGAAGGGGTGGTAGAACATCAGACTCTACAGCTGGAGAAAGCGTAGGACAGGAGCCCCAACCTTGTCTTCAGGAGAAAGGGCAGGTTTAAATTTCTTGCCGACTTGGTTTTTCCATGGAGGAGGGATGGGGTTTGAGCAGAGAAGGTATCGGTCAGGCTGAAGTGATAATATAGCTCAAACATATGATAAAAAAAAAAAAATTAGGGTGCAGATGGGCTAGTGGTTGAAGGCCTTGCTTCTTGAGAAGTTCCAATGCGTGTCCACATCTTCTGCTCGGTTTCCTGGCCTGAGCAGGGGGTTGGACTAGACCAGGGGTCTGCAAACTTAAACACTCAAAGAGCCATTTGGACCTGTTTCCCACCCAAAAGAAAACACCGGGAGCCAATAAGTTAAGCAGTATGACTGGGTGGGCGTGGCCAACTCACATCCCTTATTCCCACCCAGTTGCCTCCTGCTCTGGAGTATGTAGGGAGTCTCCATCCCACTCCATCACCCTTACCTTCTCAGGCCAGGGGAGGAGTGATGGGCGGGGGAGGGCAGGGGCCAGTCGGTGGTGGGATCAGCCGACAGGGAGCCGCAGCAGAGGGCCGAGAGAGCCGCATGGGGCTCCAGAGCCACAGTTGGCCGACTCCTGGACTAGAAGATCTAGGTCCCTTCCAACTTTTTGTTATTCTCTTGTCTCGGACAGTATGTTTTAATTGAGGTGTCATTGGAAACGTCTTAAGTTGCATTGAGCTGAAAGGAGGCTGCGTTGGGGGGGGGTGTCTTTTGGAAATTAACCACTGAATAAGCTACGGCTTATCTGCGCAAAGAAATTCAGTATTAAGTTCAGGATTGGGGCATCTAACTGCCTTGTTCTCCCTTTAAGATTCTTGTGTTTGTGCTTTTGTATACCAAAGATAATATTAGCCAAGAATGTCAGCTATGAGATTTAAGGAAACGAAGTAGGTAAGGGAGCAATAAGAATCTATTGGCCCCTTTCCCTGTCCCCAATTATTTAATATGTCAAACCTGTATCAAACTTACATATGGTCATACAGCATCCATAAGCTAAAGCTGAGAGAACCTTAAATTGCAGTTAAATTACCAAGCATGGGGGGGGGGGGTTGTCAATGAAGATATTAAAGCTCAGATGGTTTGTAATTATGGTATGTGGTTTTTACTCATAGCTCCCATTTATTTTTCTTTTACTTTTGTAGGCTTTGAATTGTACAATTCAATGGCCATGCTGTAATTTGCCATCCAGAGTTGCCGTGACAAGATGGGTGGCCATGTAAAACTAAATAAATAAATAAAATGCTATGGTTCCTCAGAAGGTGCCTTCAGCAGCCGACAAATTGAACACAGCTATCATTCCTCTATTTTTTTGTGCTCCCCCAAAAATGGTGTTCAGATAACAAACCTGAGTACAAATTGCACTTTTTTAAAATAAGAAATCCTCATGATTCATCAATTACTTCATGAATAGGAGGGGGGAAGACCAGGTATATAAATATTTAAATGCAGGGAAAAGTGAATGACTTGATCTATTCTGGCAGGGGGTTGAATACATTGTACTTAAAATGAGTAGTCTGTGCTAGCTTTATAATCCATGTTATTCATCTCATTTCTAAAGCCACCTAAATCCTTATATCCAGTGATGATAAATTCCATATGAATTGTGTGTGTGGGGGGGGAAACTCAGCTTCCTTTTATCTGAGCTAAATACCCCCCATCAGATAGCGTTTTTTTAATGAGAAAGAAAAAAGCTCCACATTATAAATGGAAAGTTCACTATATATGATGTAGGAAACTCTTTCTATCACCTTTCATCTCAGGTCTTTAAATGAATAAAGGGTCTTTGTGTTTTCCAATCCGAATGTCCCAATGCTGTGATAAAGTGAAGAAGAAATTTCAAAGCCTACATTTAAAAGATTGAATTCAACCTGTATTTAAGATCTGCTGTATTAAATGACCAGCAAAGGGAGTCTGTCATATTGAACTATCATTTCAATGTTTCAGCCATCTGTTTGAACAGGCTCACAAAGAGATTCATAACTCTCAGGAGGGAAAGTTTGGATCACACAAATCTTTGATCTCTAGATTTGTGACATTTTAAAATTCTGTCCTGCTAACATGTGGTGCTCAGATTATTGCTATAATTTAATCCCAGATTCTTTGTTGGTTTCAGGCATGAATACAAGCAGGAGTGAGACGGTGAAAGAACCACCCTTAAAGCCCTCCAGAAGATCTTTGCCATGCCTTGCCCAGAGCCAAACCCATCCACAAAGTCTCAGCAAGCATTCCTCATTTCTTCAGTCAAATCAAGTGATGCCTCTGCCCCAACCTCAGCTTCCAACTCAGCCACAGCCTCAGCCTGTGACCGCAGAGGCATCAAGTGCTGCAGTCAATGTAGTATCAGAACGAGGTGAGTGTTGATTTAATCAGATCTCTCCACTTCTTTACAATTTATGATACCTTCTATTGACCAAACCCAAGCAATTCAACCACAATGGATTTTCCCAATGGAAATCACTCCGATGTAATTTTTTTTTAAAATTTCCTTTTAGCCAAAGTGATGGAAACCTTGGAAAACAACTTACTCAAATTATCCAATACAGAATACTGTGATCCATTTTTAGGTGAGTTTTCTCTACATTGGTATATTGTACAGTACTTATTAGAAATAGACCTATTTGTTTTGGGAGGCGAGAGAGTGCCAACCAAAAAGTTCAGTTATCCTATTATTCCATAAATCAAGGGAATGCCATGGTGACTCACAAATTCTGGAGTTGAAGGCCACAGGTTGTAAAGGAGCCATAGTTGCCCATCCCTGCCATAGACCATTTGTAGTAGTGCTAGAATTTACGGGCATAATCCTTCAGCAACAAGATATCAGTTATTTTCTAAAACCATGAGGAATCAAGTGGCATGTTTTTCCAGTTTTCATTGATTACCATCTCATCAACATTCTTATCATAGGCCATGCCAGCTGGGGCTATTGGGAGTTAGAGTTCAGGTTCCCATCCTTGATTCAAATTACTAGTGCGGATATGTAACTTAAATATTATTAAATAAACCAGATGATGTATATGTCTATTAGATTGATATTTTTCTTCAAGAGGAAACATCGCAAGCACACATTTCCTCCTTCAGTTTTTTACATTATATCAGTCCTACAGCACAGGTTAGGTTGTGACAGAATAGTTGGTCAAAAGTCACTGAATTAATTTCCTGACGGAGAATGAATTTGAACTTGGGTCCCTTATTTAACCCAGCTTCTTGACCTATTCATCATGCTGTCCTTTCATTCAACGGCATTTCTTTTGGATGAAGCAGAAAATAGATTTAATGAGAGGCACACATTTGTAAGACACCTGCATGCTGAATCTCAGCATTTCTCTGTATATTAGGTGTTGTGACTATCATAAAGATATGCTAAAGGTGCCCTGGGGAGAAGCAGAAAAACCAGCAACATTTTTATTATCATGACATATTACTGGACAAGTACTGTGTTTCCACGAAAATAAGACCCTGTCTTATTTGGCCTTATTTTTGGAGAGCTCTTATTATTTGGGGATGGCAGGAGGGATGGGGTGGGGTAGGGCAGGAGAAAAGTGAGAGGCGCATCTTACCCGACTTCCAGGTCCATCATGTTTCTCACCATTTTGTCTCTTTCTCTGAGCTTCGGCTCCCTTTTTGCCTCCGTTTGCAATGGAGCTGCTTGGGAGGTAGCCACCACAGTCTGTCCCTTTAAGGTACTTTGACACAGGGGGAGGGGGAACCATAAAGGGACAGGCCACAAAAACTGCCTTCCAAGCTCCACTGTGAAGGGAGGCAGAAAAGTCTGGCCAAATCTTCTCCTTCTCAGGCATAAACACAGAGCATGCACACATCTGACAGCACCGGCCAGGGACCTTCTGTGAGGAGACAGTGCATGGGCGAGTCCCTCCGGTGCCGTGATATGTGTGCTTGTTTGCTCTGTGTGTATGAGGCCAAGAAGGAGGAGAGAAAGAGCCAGGTTGAATGCTCTTTCTCTCTGCCACTGCATTTTCCGGATGGGACTTACAGGACTTACAGTGTCGAAGTAACTTAAAGGGACAGGCTGCAGGAGCTGCCTTCCGAGCCGCTCTGCTGCAAAGGGAGGCAGAAAAGTTCAGCCAAGTCTTCTTCTTCTCAGCCTCAAACATAAACACAGAGCAAACAGGCTCACATCTCACGGCACTGGAGGGACTTGTCTATGCACTATCTTGTCACAGAAGGTCCTGGCACCATGAGGTGTATGTATGTTTGCTCTGTGTGTATGTTGGAGGCCGAGAAGGAAGAGAAGACTTGGCTGAACATTTCTGCCTCCCTTCACAGTGAAGCTGCTCAGAAGGCAACTGCCACAGCCTGTCCCTTTAAGGTACTTTGACACTGCCTTCCATCTGGCCCTGTGCAAAGGCAGCCCAGTGGGCCATCATTGCCAAAGGAAAAGGGCTCGACTCTCTTGGTCCCAGTCACTCTGCACGCTGAAGCCAGGTGGGGAGGGAGGGGGGAACCATAAGGGGACAGGCCATGGCAGCTGCCCTCTGAGGCAGGAAAAATTTGGCCAACTCTTCTCCTCCTTCTCGGGTATACACACAGAGCATGGACACATCTCATGGTGCTGGGACCTTCTGCAATGAGGGCAAATCCCTCCGGTGCTGTGAGATGTGTGCACGCTCTGTCTGAGCGATGCCTGAGAAGGAGGAGAAGAGTTGGCCAACACTTTGTGTTGTTTGCATGGCAAGCAACTAGAGGAAATCGTGGGAATCATCTGAGTGTGTGTTTTAATATTTTCAGGGGGACATATTTTAGTGCATGCACTCAAAAGCCTGATTGGGCTTATTATCTGGAGTGGTCTTAGTTCCTCTCGGGGGAACACAGTAGTGATTCAAATATTTACAAGGATGAATCTGATGTTGAGACACTTTTTCTTCTGTTTTATTTTGCATCAAACCTTTGCTTTCAACCATCTCTTTCTTTCCTAAAATACTTTCAACTGCAACTATCAGTTTTAGAGGAAAACTTGATTTTTAAGATTTAATTGTTCATTCTCAAAGTAGTCTATTACTTAACTGTGGCTACTACTACTTCTTGTGAACTACTTAAGCAATTGGTTATAAATGGAAAGGAATGACACATCTAGATCCTGTGTTTCACAAAGAAACTTATAGATGGAGCTTATTCAGCACATATGGTGAATAAGTTTCATTCCTTTCATGATCTACCGTGAGCTTCCCCCTGGGGATATTAAGGATGGATCTGAATTAAGTGAGTTAGATAAATATTTAATCAAGTAGCTTGAAGAAAGGAAAAATAAATGAAAATGGTAAGATAGAGCCGCAAGAAAGTGGTGGAGAATGAAACTATTAAAGGATATTGTATAAAATCCAATTGATTTTCATCTGTGTTGTAACATTGGCTGTAGAATTTCAAGATATTTTAGAGATCATGGGCTGCATTCTTATTTTTGGATTTTGGATTCTCTAAAATAATTTTTAAGTTAAATTTATCAGGACATAAAATACAAAACAAAATGAAAATCTCATAATGCCCCATTTTACAACCTTTCTTGCCACGGTTGTTAAGAGAATCGCCTCAATTGTTAAGTTAGCAACACAGTTGTTAAGGGAATCTGGTTTTCCCATTGACTTTGCTTGTCAGAAGCAAAAGCTAATCACATGACCCTGGGACACTGAAATCATCATAAATATGTATCAGTTGACAAGAATCTGAATTTTTATCGCATGACCATGGAGATGCTGCAATAGTCGTAAGTGTGAAAAGTGATCATAAGCCACCGTTTTCACTGGCACTGTAACCTCAGATGGTCACTAAATGAACTGTTGTAAGCCTAGAACTGCCTACGCTATATTATTATCAATGTAGGAAGCAACAACTGATTCAACATTGCTTCTGACCTTCAAAGAATCCTGCATAGCTGTGTAGGTAAGAAAACAGACACCACTACCCGCAAAAAATAAGCCATTATTGAAGAAACTGTCATCCAGTGTGACAGCAGTGAAAAACCTACAGTGCATATTATGAATGCATTGTCAAGTGCTTAAATTCAAATAATTTTAAAGGAGTTTATGTGGGTGTCGTTTAAAATAAACATATGTCAGGTTCAATATATAGAAAACCTGATGCAGCTAGAGATACAATTTGTGAGGCCAGACCAGAGGTAAGAGGTTTCAAGGCGGCCATGAAAGGGAAATGTTATCTCAGCTCTTCCAGCAGGACCTTCTCAAACTGCAGTACTAGCTAAATGAAATGGACAAACGACTGAGACAAACAAATTGTAGGCTAGCAGAAAAGCAGCTTAGTAAGAGCATTAACCAAAGGCCATTCGAGGGGAATCTTATGGAGGGGAGGGTTGTACTAAAACAGCCCAATTTGCTATTACGTTTGAATGCCTGAGTTAAGCATAGATACTTATTAAACGCAATATAATGCTTCAGATTCAATTCCATAAAGATGCTGGGGATGAGTTTTAGAAGAAAGCAATGTCTGTAACATTTGAAATAAATATGTCTTTACTATAAGGCAGCTGTATTGGGTCCTGGGGAAATATATGGCTGCTTTCAAGGTCTGCAAACAGCACTAACCTTGCATTCGCTGTACTCCATTTTGGAACTGATCTACAGGACTTATAGCAAAGCTAGATCAAGCTGTAGTGTCAGATTCTAGTTTAACCAATTGTAATGTGATTCCTTTAAGTAAACCACAATGGCCCAGGTTAGTATAGAATCAGTCACTCTGGTTTATTCCAACTGCAAAAGAAGGTTATAAACCCTTCTGTGAACAAGAAGGTAACGATGTAAACAGAAAGCTCATATAAATGAGAGCAAAGTGAATTATAGTTTATAATGGTAATTGTATTTGGTTGAAAGGCTCCTTATAGCCTATACATTCCCTGAAAACTAGTCTGAAAGGATAAAAGAAAAGAGTGTGGAAAAAGTAAGGAAATTGCAAACATTTCCATTTTCCTTCCATCCAATGAAAGACTCTGTTGTATCTCAGCCCCTTTAAGAAGCCTTCCATTGGCTAATCCAATCCTCCTTAGGCAATTACAGGGATGAAAAGAGCAAGTAGCATCTCATCCATCGTGATACAATCATACAAATGATGCGACTTTTGTGATTTGTCATATCACACAGATATGACATCGATGTTCGATCCTGTGACTCCAGATGAAGTGGACAGGATCATGGGGAGACTGAGCCCTGCCACGTGTTTGTTGGACCCGTGTCCCTCCTGGCTGGTTTATGCGGCCCGGAAGGTTACATGAGGCTGGCTCCAGGCAGTGATCAATGCTTCTTTGAGTGAGGGGTGCTTCCCTGCCACCTTGAAGGAGGTGGTGGTGAGGCCCCTCCTCAAGAAGCTTGCCATGGACCCAGCTAATTTGAACAACTTTCATCCTGTCTCCAACCTTCACTTTGTTGCAAAGGTTGTTGAGAGCATGGTGGGTCATCAGCTTCCATTGGTCCTGGAGGAAACTGAGTATCTGGATCCATACCCATCAGGTTTCAGGCCCGGGTACAGCATGGAGATGGCATTGGTCGCGCTGGTGGATGATCTCTGGCAGGCCCTGGATAGGGGTTATTCCTCTGTCCTGGTTCTATTAGACCTCTCAGCAGCTTTCAATACCATCGACCATGGTATCTTGCTGTGATGTCTTGAGGGGTTGGAGTGGGAGGCACCATTTTGTGGTGGTTCTCCTCCTACCTCTCGGGCCATTCGCAGTCGGTGTTGGCAGGAGGGCAGAGGTTGACTCTGAGGCCCCTCGCATGTGGGGTGCCCCAGGGGTCGGTCCTCTCTCCCCTCCTGTTCAACATCTATATGAAGCTGCTGGGTGAGATCATCTGTGGATTTGGGGTGAGGTATCATCAGTATGCTGATGATACCCAGCTTTTTATCTCCACCCTGAACCAACCCAATGATGCCCTTGAAGTGATGTCCCGGTGCCTGGAAGTGGTGTGGGTCTGGATGGGGAGGAACAGGCTTCGACTCAACACAGCCAGGACCGAGTGGGTGTATGTACCGGCATCTTGGATAATCCAGGATATTCCATCTTTGATTATGGGGGGGGAGGAGAGGTGTTGCCCCCCCCCTGCTGAAAGGGCATGCAACTTAGGCGTCCTCCTGGATGCACGGCTCAGTTTAGAAGATCATGTATGAGCTGTGGCCAGGGGAGCATTTGCCCAGGTTCGCCTGGTGCACCAGTTGCGCCCCTATCTTGACCGAGATGCCCTATGTATGGTCACTCATGTGCTCATTACCTCCCACATAGACTACTGCAATGATCTCTACATGGGTCTGCCCTTGGAGACAACCCAGAGGCTTTAACTGGTACAAAATGTGGCTGCGTGGGTTGTGATGGGAGCATCCCGATACTTCCATATTACACCCCTCCTGTGTGAGCTGCATTGGTTGCAAGTTGCCCTCTGGGTGAGATTCAAGGTGCTGGTACTTACCTATAAAGCCCTACATGGCTTAGGTCTGGGGTATTTGGTGACTGTCTGCTCCCATCGCCCTATGCGCTCCCACAGAGAGGGCCTCCTCAGGGTGTCATTGGCCAGAGAGTGTCAGATGGTGGCCCCCCGGGGGGGGGGGCTTCTCTGTGGGGGCACCTTCCCTTTGGAATCAACTGCCCTTGGAGCTCCGGGTGGCCTCAGATCTCTGGTCCTTCTGTCGTGACCTCAAAACATGGCTTTTTCAACTGGCTGATTTGGACTGATGAGGGTGGGGTTTTAATTATTGTGTGGTTTCTTTTAATTGGCTATTTATGGGATCATTGGTTTAATACTTTTTTTAAATTTTGCATTTTGTGTTTTTATTGTTGTGAGCCGCCCTGAGTCCTTCGGGAGATAGGGTGGCATACAAATCCCATAAATAAATAAATAAAATAAATAAATGTGGCTTGTACAGGTATCTGTACAATCTTCTCCTATGAATGCCTTTACTTCTAGAATACATATGAAGGTAACATATATCAAAGTTGTTTTACACAGAAGAGAATTTATGTGCAAAATCACAGACAATATATATTTCTTGGGGGAAACACTGTTACTCATAATAGAAACAAGTCATGTACATCAACCTGTTTGCAGAAAAATCCATGAAGTTGAAATATTAATTAGCCTACCATCATGGTGTAAGAATACTTATTAGCTTACAACCTTGAGATGTGAAATACACTACCAAAACAAAGGAAAACTCTTGCAAAGTGGCATCTTGTTACAAACTTGCTACATGCTTGAGAGTACAAAGCAGGGAGAGGTTCTATGAAGAACTTTTGCTTAAGGTTGACTCAATCCAGTTCATTGAAAGAAGATGACTCACAAAAGGGAATCCTTTTTCTTTTCTGACATACAACTAAAATCAGTTTCCTTAAAATCCTTTCTGCTGCTGTACTTTTTTGGGAACAATTTTCCTTTATCTGCTACATGACAGTTTTTCAGCTATTTTGAAAATAGCTGTCATTTTTCCCCTTCATCTTCTGCAAGCAAAATGGATAACTTAAAATGTCTTTTGTTTTTATCACACCTAGGGAAGGAGGGAGAGAGAAAGAGAGGGTGAGGGAGGGAGGGAGGGAGAGAGAGGGGGCATGTAGCTCACAAAGCAATAACATGATTTATTGCTTTAGTATTTTATGGGACCACAATAATTGTGGAGAAAGGGGAAAACACATGAATCATGGACTCACATTTCATTCTGGGCTCACATTTCAGAACTGAACCAGGCTACTCGTATTATGCAGCAAAAATGCCAGTTTGGGACAAATCAACATTTCTCCTACTCCATACAACATGACCACTGGTACTTACTACAGAAAACTAAGACTTGACAGGTGGTGGGGTTCCTATTGTTTCAAAAAGAATAGATTTTTGGTTTCACAGGATGAGTACCAAATTTGACAATTATTTATTTATTTAATCTATTTGTTTGCCACTGCAATCAAAAATTACTCTCGGCAGTTCATAGAGAAAAAATACAAAATAGGTAGACCTCAACTTACAGCAGTTCATTTAGTGACTATTCAGAGTTACAATAGTACTGGAAAAAGTGACTTATGATCTTTTTTCATACTTATAACCGGAAGTGGTATTCTTCCAACAGGTTACAGAGAACCAGTAGCGATAATTTTGACTGGTTTGGAGAATCGGCAAATACCACCTCTGATTGGCCAACACCAGCAAATACCACCTCTGATTGGCCGACAGCATAGCACTGTCCATTAAGCCATGCCCACAGAACTGGTAGTAAAAGAAATTGAATCCCACCACTGCTTATAATTCTTGCAAACATCCCCATGATCACATGATCACAACCTGGGGATTTGACAACTAACTCACGCTTACGATGGTTGCAGCATCTCGGGATCATCTGATCGCTATTTGTGAACTTTTGCCAAGCAAAGTCAATGGGGAAACTAACTAACTAACTAGCCATGGTGGTGTAGGGGAATAATGCCTCCTAAAGTACTAACAGCTGCCTGCAATTAGTGCAGGTTCGAGTCCCACCAGGC
>JANHFR010003613.1:0-13784 GCA_032468015.1 Mimophis mahfalensis
TATATTAAAGAGCTGTTGTTCCGAACCACATTGGCTTCTCCGAGTCTCACTGCCCACGCAGATCTTCGGATCTAGCAGATGGGTCTGCTGTGGACAAGTAGCAGGGATTTCCAACACCAGTGGTCTGTTGATATTTAGGAATCAGATTAGTTTGAAGGCCTAATTCACTAAGCAACAAATACGTTCTCATGATTGACATTTAATGACCAGAGACCAGGAAGTGAGGCAGGTTACCTACAGCACACTATGCTTGTCCTATGCTTGTCTGCTGTTCATTGGAACTTTTAAAATAAGATATACATACAGTAATGCACATACAGTACACATATATATTGTGTGTCCATGTGTGTGTTCCATTTTTAAATAGCATAAACTTGAGAGAAAGAATACACTGTAAATTTAGAGAAAGAAGTTCATGTTGCTTTTTATGTGACTTTGTTTTTATAAATCCTGAATTCTAGATTTTATATATCCTGGATTCTACAGTTTTATGCTGTTTTTTTTTAATTACCCCTTACTGCAAGTGATAATCGGCCTGACATACAAAATGAGCTGTCTTCCAATTGGTTGTATATCATAAGGTCAATACATGAAATTCCTAATATACCTGTATTAGTAGCAACCAAAGAATATTGATAGTCTGATGGGGGGCTTTTTGATAAGAGTTTGTAATATAGTGTAGTAAAAGCTGAATGAAATTTTAATTAGCAGTACATTGGCTTTAATTGAATTTTTGAATGTTTGAGAGTACTTCTGTAAATAATGATATGCTGTGGCTTTTTTTTTTTTTGCATTGCTTTGATTTTCAAAGCCTTAGGGTGCCACATTAAATCTCAAGCAGAGTAATGAAGACAATTGAGACAATAGATGCTTGGCTTCCTATGCTCCTTTATGTTTTATGATTAAATTACAATCTATCATTCAGGATTAATGAGCTAATCCTGGGAGCCAGTTCTGCATTTAAAAGGACCATAGGGTATCATCTAGCACTGTCATTAGTTGTATTGTATTGGAATCACAAAACTTAATACTATGCCACTTTTCCAGTATAAAGTGAGATGAGCTCTTGCTACTGATGATTGGCTCTGGTCATGTTATCTCTTGGGGAGAGAAGGTTGAGAGATAGGTTTGCCAATCATTCTTGGGTTCTATTATATTTCAAAACATTCTCTTATCTATCACAACTACAAATGCCAGAATTAGTGTAGTATGAACAGTCGGTACATGTTGTATTAATATGTGTTCTGCATGTAACAATCATACCATATTTTGGCTGCAAAATGAAAAAGGGAACCATAACTTTTATGTACAGGATGGTCTAATGTCCAGGATGATCTAGTGCAGGGGTGTCAAACTTGATTTCATTGAGGGCCACATCAGGGTTATATTTGACCTCGGGGGGACTGGGTGGGCATGGCTGGAATGGGGTGGGTGTGGCCCTCTGCCAGTGAAAATGGAGCACCGGGAGCTGTGCACGGCCCCTCGAGACCCCATTTTTGGCTGGGACGGCTTCCTGCAGCCCTCTGCCTTTTTCAATGGCAGAGGACTGCAGGAGGCCCTCCTGGCTGAAAACAGAGCCTGGGAGTGCTGTGTACCCCTCCTGACCTCTGTTTTTGGTAGCAGAGGCACTGTGAATTGGTCCTTTGCTGTGTCCAGGGCGGCCGCATGGGCCAGATCTAAGCACTCCCGCAGGCTGAATCTGGCCCACGGGCCTTGAGTTTGACACCCCTGATCTAGTGTTAAGATGCTGGCCAAATAGCATTATAATCACTGCTAACAATGAATTGTACTTGGCTTAAGCTGAATAAATGTTGGCTAATACTTTGACCTGACAAACATGTAAAGAAATTATATGTGCAAGGATAAAGCAGCATCAAGAATGTTGGGAAAGTGTTTCCAGCAAAGTTGTATCTGACCTGCTGTCAGTAGTTAGCCCATTCCTTTGCATTCATACAAATACAGTTGACTATAAACATTCTTGTTTTGATTTGCCAAAAAATACCAATCAGGACCCTTTGATTTACACAAGAAGGGTTACTAGCTAACACATGAAGTCTAAGGAGAAAGACCTTGCATTTCTAGCAGGAAACATTCTATGCTACTATGAAATATGAAAGTGATGGAAGGCCATGTCCCTGGAAAATTTATGGCTTGCTTGGCAGCTGGTCTATTTAGCCCTGCCAATCATTTCCCTTCCTTTCAGTTCTGCAAATGCATGTAGTACTGTTGATTTCCTACAGTCCAAACAGCCTCTAGAAATGTTTTGCTCAGGAGTAAGTAAACTTTTTTACCATAATGCATTTCACAAATGAGTATATTATAGGGGCCTGTGGGAATATTTTCTTTCTGCACTATATCTATAGGTTTATTAAAATTTCTTAGGGTAGTCCTCAACTTACAACCACAATTGAGCCCAAAATTTCCATTGCCAAGCAAGAAAGTGGTTGAGTGAGTTTTGCTGCCTTCCTTACAGCCTTCCTTACCACTGTTGTTAAGTGAATCACAAAAAGTGATAACATGACCCTGGGACATTGCAAGCATTCCAGTTGCCAAGTGGCCAAATTTTGATCGCAATACCATGGGGATGCTGCAACAGTTGTAAGTGTGAAAAAACAGGTCATAAGTCATTTTTTTCAGTCTCGTAAGTTCAAATGGTCACTAAATGAAAGGTTGTAAGTCAAGGACTACCATATTAAGTTTGTTCTCAGTATCACAGAAGTATAGACAAGAAAGGAACGCTAATTTCAATAGTATCTGTTCTTAGGTAAATTAATAGCAATAACACTTAGACTTACATACTGCTTCACATTAATGTAACAATTTATATTTATGTTACAATTTTCATATTCAATATGTTCAAATATCTGTATTTTTTTGTAGGGTGTACTTTTAAAGCAGAAATAATAGCATATACTAATCATTTATCCCCTCAATTTAGCACGGGCCATTTGTGTTCATAAGTAAATAATGATTAATATTGTATTGTATATATTTGTCGATCAGAAAGGTCGGCAGTTCAGTGGTTCGAATCCCAAGTGCTACATAACGGAGTGAACTCCTGTTACTTGTCTCAGCTTCTGCCAACCTAGCAGTTCGAAAGCATGTAAAAATGCAAGTAGAAAAATAGGGACCACCTTTGGTGGGAAGGTAACAGCGTTCCGCGCGCCTTCAGCATTTAGTCATGCTGGCCACATGACCACAGAGACATCTTCGGGCAGCATTGGCTCTTCGGCTTGGAAACAGAGATGAGCACTACCCCCTAGAGTTGGGAACAACTAGCACATATGTGCGAGGGGAACCTTTACCTCTATATATTTGTCCAGCAGTAGGATTTTTTTCTGGGTCCTATTTAAATATGTGGATGAGTCTTTCAATGTGTATGAGAAGGATCAAGGACATTTTTTCCCATACATTGGAAAAAATACATGTGGCCACATACATTTAACTATGTACTGTACTGTATGTGGCTCACGCTCAATTGTAGCCATTTGTTTGTGTTTACCAAACCTTCTAGAACACGAAAAGTGTGCTGCTCTCTATAAAAAATAAGCCTTAAAGGTATCTTGCAACTATAATTATATAACTATAATTATAAATAATAATTGCTGCCAAAGTGCTAACATTTTTTATAGAACAGAACTACAGTGAAATAAATTGGTATGCAGCAATATGACTTAAATTACCTAATTTCCAAAGGGACATTATTCTTCATACATATTCAGGGCATGTAATAAAAATTGTAACACTATGTTTCCTATGGGAATGCAACTGAAACAGAAGCAGATCCTAGTTTCCACATGGCACAATTAGGAAATACTGGTAATTAAACTAATTATCATTGCAGATAATGCAGTTTGAAAGTGAAGAAAATCTAAAGGTAAGCTTTTGATATGAGCTCTCCTTCATTCTGTGTTATTTCGAGCTAGATGCTGGCATAGAAAAAAGGCTACAATGTGATATACAGTACCTACTTTTGACTGGCAAGCAAGTCAATCTATGTTTATCTCAGGCTAATTCCTTTTCTGGAACAACTATGTCATTCTTCTTTTTTTTTTTTAACTGTAAAAGAGAGTAAGCAGAAATGAAAACATGGAGGGAACCAAGGAAGAATGATTAAAGGACAATTTCCTACACTTCTTAGTTGAATACTAAACTCTTCTTTTGTTTCTTGTATGGGCCGTTTTATTTTCAGAAATGAGGTGCTAGGTGAATAGCATATACCCGTGATGGCAGACCTATGGCACATGTGCCCAAAGTGGCATGCAGAGCCATGTTGGCCGGTATGCAAGCTGTCACCCAGCTCAGCTCCACTGCATATTTGAATGTGACCTTCCCCATGCTCTCCGCGCACATGTGGGCGTGATCCCCAGAGCCAAGAAACAGCTGAGTAGCACTTCTGTGCCAATCAACTGAGTTTCAAACACCGAACCAGTAGCTAAATTTAACAAACAGTTCAGGCAAACCAGTAGCCAAATTTAATAAATGGTTCAGGCAAACTGGTAGCTAAATTTAGCTACCAGTTTGGTTTGAAATTCAGCTGATTGGCCCGGAAGTGCCGCTCAGCTGGTTTTTGGCTCTGGGGATCGTACGCGCATTCGCAGGGGGTGGGGGAGCACATGGGTACAAGCACGTGAGAGCTCATGCATGCACTTTTGGCACGCGACTAGAAAAAGGTTCGCCATCACTGGCATGTACAGTCTTTCACCTTCTTTCCAGAGGAGAACTTGAGCAAGTGAATATTGCTGATAGATGAATTATAATAGGAAGAAGAGGCTAAAAGGATATTGGGGGAAACTAGCGTTCGGTGACTTTTATGTTAAATAATCACAGCCTAAAATAACCATATAAGAAAAATATAGGGTTGCCGTTTATTTTGGTAGCGATGTATTTGTTTGCCAGATAAAATCTATAAATTTTCTCAGATTTCAGGTTTGCATTTTATCAGTTTTAAGTTACGTAATGCTGTACTTGTCCAATGAACTTTAGGATTCAATAATCCTCTTGAACTGTTTTAATAAATGTCACCTGCTCTGAAATGAAAGGCTCTCAAATGATTAGCACCGTGCATTAAATGCTTTCGGTCCTTAAATGGTGAAATCTCTGGCAGAAAATCTCTTTAGTATAGTTAGGTCTTCAGTAGGTGTACTGATGTGAAGGAAAGGCCTTGGGAGACAGGGCAGAGGTGCTTCCTAGGGAATGATCAGGTAAGAAACGGCATACCTTTCTACAGCATAGCTCCCCACACTTTTTCATAATCAGTAAGCTAATTCCACCGTTCATGTTGATGAATTTTCATTGACTAGGAAAAGAAGTTAAATATGAATCTAAGGCGAGCCGAAAACAACTATGTCTAGAATTTCACAGGATAATTTCCATGAGTTAACCAGGCTAATAACACTATAAAAACAAGATTTGGAACCACTGTAGAAATAAAGTGATAAGTAAATTTTAATTCTAGACTATGTCATTTTATGTTTTAAATTACAAAAGTAATACAAACTATATTCCTATCAATTACTGATCTGCCAGATAATTCAGAATTACTTGATAAACAATTAAACAGTCTTTTTTTTTTTTTTACTAATCATGTACCTGCTTATTGACATTTATATTTTACCAGTCTTCACTGGAACTCAAGATGATGCACAAAGGGTGGTAGTTCTCACTCCAGACTGTAGACTTGCTTAATTTAAACAAACTTCAGTCTAAACTTTTTGGAATCTTTTTGAAAGATCATAAGTAAAATAATAGAACATGTTTTGGAGCACAAGATGGATAATATATCTTGTGACCTTGATTGTTATTACCAATCACAGCAGACAATTGTAGTGGGAAATGTGTTTCTGAAATCCTGGATATAGAAATGAGTTCCTGCTGGTAATTAAATTTATCCAGATATACAAATACAGTCATAATGTACTATTTATTACAGATGCTGTTCGCTTATTTAGGTTTGACAAAAATGACAGTAATCTGTTATCTTCCAGGGAATGAAGCACCAGAATCACATTGAATAAGTAATTATACCTACTGTACATATTTATGATCTTAAATCTACATGCTGTAGTCACTGCTGTATTGTGAAGCAGCTCTGATAAATTTTGGCTCATTTCATTGTTTCCATTATCAATTACCATTTTATTAATTGTGAAAAATATCTATTAACTTTTAATTGTGCTATAGGCATAGAAAATAGGTAAGACTACTCATATAAAATTTGGTTATATGTGTTCTTTAAATGTCCTATCTGGTGTCAACTAAAATGCTTGGGATTACCTTTTTCCTACTAAATGGACTAAATTGTAAGAGTGGGAACAATTAACAGTCCATTTAAACTGGCTTTGTTCCACTGATTTCAACAGCACAGTTCCTTTGTGAGTCATTTGTGATTAAATCTTTTTGTGTAATATTAAGAACTCTTCCCACTCAGTCTCTTAAAAGAAAGTAATTCCATTTCAGTGCTCTCCATTGCTAGTCTGTGTCATTCTTAAAAGAATTTGACTTTGATCACAACAATGGCTGTATTTTAAGGTCAAGAGCTTAGGCATTTCCATTCTTTCCACTTTCTGAGAACTGGACCTTGAGATAATGAAGTAAATGAAAAATGAGTATTATATTCATATTTACAATCGAAAATCCTGAACAAACTCCAAATCAAAAATAGCTTTGATCTATCTTCAATAGCGTGATAATCACACTTCCATCTACATTCTATAATCAATATCAACTGATTAGTGCAGCATATTTCTTTTTCATCTGTGTAAAGAAGTATATCAACTGAGCTAATATACATCCGGGAACAAGTCAACATAGCTATCTAAATCTCTTAAGTTTTACGTAAGACATGTGCCCAACAATGGCAATACTCTTTTCTTTTAATAAATGCATTCTGAAATCTGTAGTTGTTGAAGTTATATAGATGAGAAATGGCAATGTATTTGAAGCTCTACCAAAGTGCTGCTGTTGGATCATTTTGGTAAGAACTAACACATGACCTTGAACAAAAAATAACTCATGAATCGGTATCTCCTAAGACAAAACCAAAGGTGAATTTTTTTTGCAAATAAGATGGTCTTCATTAAATATGGGACTTCAACTCCCAGCATTCCTGAGCTAACATGACTGGAAGAGGAATTCTGGGAGTTGAAGTCCACAAGTCATAAAAGAGCCAAGTTTGCCTGGTATAAGGCAACTGCCATATTTGCCATATTTGCTTTAACTAGTTTATATTATTTTCTCAGAACTGTATAAGCTGAGCCCCTAAGAGTATATATAACCCTACATGTGGCTTTTGATGAATTGAATTAATCCAAATAATTTATAATAGGCAGTAATAGAAAACAATCATCATAGTTACAGAGGAATATTTTTCAACAGACTAATTCTTGATATCACCCCACTGTAATGTTAGTATTAATATGGATGCTTAATACCATGTGTAACATAGAAAGAGCACTGAGCTGATGATCCAGAATGTGGATGTATTCAGTGTGCGGTTTAGAATGGATTGAGATTGGGAATTATTGAATGTTTTAGCTAGTCGGTTTGCTGACTGTTTTGTGGATTTTTTCAAGTGCGTCCCTGGATGGCATGGGCTGCTTTTGAGGAAATGAAGTTTAACAGCAGAGGAGTGGATATGTGATTAGAATGGCAAAGAATAATAAGGTGGGGGGCTCCCTCAGTGTCCCTCATGGGTTGAAAAATTCTAAATTAGAGGAAAAATGGAAATCAAAGTACTGATGGAACAAAGGGAGGCTTATTTTATTTTATTATTATTTTCAATTTTATGTACATACATGGCATCCATATCACTGTCTAGAATGACTAGGGGAAAAGGGATAGATTATTTTTAAGGATGGGAAACTGAACTTCAGAATCCAATTCTCATTTCTGATGCCCTGTCCTCAAATATTGTCACGTTCTAGACCAGATACACATGTACAAAGGAATTCATTTACCTTTGCCTTAATCATACTATCACAAGCAATGCCAGGCAGGGTGTTGTTTTTCTTAAATTCAATTTATATGCCGCCCTTCTCCGGAGACTCAGGGCGGCTTACAATTTTTAAGCATAAGTCAATGTGCTTAGCAATAGCCTTCATTCTTTAGTGTATGCCAGATTATTATTGGGGCTTCACACACACACACACACACACACACACACACACACACACACACACACACACCGTGGCATTTTACAAAGTCAGCTTGTTATCCCCAACAATCTGGATCCTCAAGTTACCTACCTCGGAAGGATGGAAGGCTGAGTCAACTTTGAGCCTGGTGAGATTCGAACATGCCTTAATTACAGGCTGAAGGCTGCTAGGCTAATTGCTAACAGACTGCAGCACCAGGGCTCTTTGAGGAATCACATGCAGTTTTGAGCATTCCCAAATCTCTTGAAAACTTGCCTATGAGAAGTTTCTTGTAACCGAAGTCCAAAGCTGTAGACGGAAATGTCATTGGGTACAGTCCAGTGGTCTCACTACTGTAGGCAGATTATTGGCTGTTCTGGAGTCTAAGGACACAGTTTCCACTGGCAGGAGTCAGGGCACAAATCAAGAGTTTCCCATAGGTGGATCATTTGTTCTCAACAAGGAAATTAGGCCACGTCTTACAAAGTTATCTAGGCTGAGCATGAGACTGTAAGCAACTCCAAGGCTTGCAAAGCCCTCAAAGTCAGATATGATTGGACTGGTTTATATGTCTACTAGAGTCTACGGGTGTCTAATTAATAAGAGAGGACAAAGGTAATTTAAAAATTCAAAGCATGAACATTGCAAAGCACTTAGTAACTTTGGTGGTGTGCAGGATGGGGCTCAACAGGATAATCAATAATCTTAGCCTGTGCAATGAAAATAAATCTTAGATAACTGATTGGGAGAATAATACAAAAGCATAATGCACAAAAATAAGTAGGTGCCGCTGTGCTAAGCAACAGATAGGTTATACTTATCCTATCTGGTTTAAGGTTTATCTTAGATAGGATGGGCATTTCAAGACTGGGCCCTATTTCCTTGTGGGGAGATGCCTTACTCCTGAGGGTTTGTTGTCTAGCTGTTAATTTTGCAGTTGCGTGTATGAAGAGTTCTTTGGGAGTAGTTCCTTTTAATTAATGTAAGAAAGTGCCAACAATTAGACTATGTCCGTATTCTCTGCTCAAGGATATTATTCTTTCTCTTATCATATTCAGACGTTTGGCATTCCCCATTTTTTTTCATTCATTTCACGGGAAGGCAGAAGAACTCAGTTAATAGGTCGCATCCTACTTTTGCTTAAATGAAAAAAAAGGAATGATTCTCATTTGATTTCATAGCCACTGGCAAACCTTAATTGCTATACTTTCAAAGATTATATTTGGTTATAATTATCCTAGGTTAAATTCCACTGGGGAACTCTGTTATAGCATGAAAAATTATACAAAATCTGCCACTCTTATTATTAGTTTCAATTTATAATGGACTTTTTCATAATAGGTAATCAGGAGTCTAGTTTTGTAATTGTTAAGGAACTTAGTAGACCATAAAATCTGATATTCCTCTCTACATTGTGGCTTTTCAACCATATTCTACTGAAACAAGATTAGACAGGTATTAGATGGTCATCATTTTCGGGCAACTCTCCCCTTGTTCCAGGACTGTTTCCTTTGACAGGATTTCTTACGTATCATACTAATATCAACGTTTTTTTAAAATCTTCCTGATTATGTGCTGTTGGTAACAAATGAATGCTCAAAGGATGTCTTAATATTTACATACTCATTTGTTACCATTCTTAATTTTGCTGTCCAGTCAAAGATGTCAAATAATTACAATAATAACATTTCAGACAAGTTATGTCAGCCTTATGCATACCATTAATGCATTAATGTGTCAAAACAACAGTGAATGACACAGCTCTAGGCAGTCTTAAAAGCTACTAATGGCTGCTGCACTCCAAGGAATTGATTTGCAAGCAACCCTAAAGCTATAAAACTTTCTCACTGATATATGGTTTCACAAGCTTTGTACTTACGAGTCACCTCACTTTTAGCAGATAGCTAATAGTTGCTTTAATATGAAAGCCATCCACAGAAACAACATGCTTCATTTTGCCCTCTTAGACAATTAGTAATAAATGCCACTAGTAAGAAGACATCCCTTGTCAAATTCAAATAAGCTTTTCTGGTATATTGCAAGACAAAATCAGATTTACAAAGATGTTAATATTAATAACTAATATTATAAGGCTTTCTGTATTTTTATTAAGTTCAGTTTAATGGATAACCAAGCAGAGTTAAACCATTTGTAATGCTAAAGCATTGACACAATAAGATAAAACCAAATATCAGAAAATACAGTGGTATTCTGGTACTCATTGTTAATTGGTTCCAGTAAATGAGACAAGTACTAAAAGTGACGAGTGCCAAACAAACCACATGACTTACCATGTGATCCTTTGTTTCAGCCAGGAAGGACTTTTCCTATGTCAGGGATCTTCCCAGAATGGCTGACTTCCTGTCTATCCTCTGAAGCCATCTCCCTCCTACTTTTGTGACAACCTTCCCAACATGGCTGACTTCCTGTCCATTCTCCACAGTGGTTCCCATTTTCCTATCACAGTGTGTTGAATACCAAACAAATGATGAGTATCAGGACAACATTTTCATGTCAAAATGCGCTGAGTACCAAATTCGACCAATTTTGAAGCAGCAAGTACTGAGGTGCTATTGCTCAATACAGATTCCAAAATCAATAAGCTACCAACTGAACCTCCATTTAATTTCTAGGATTGGAAAACACCTTCTTAATCCACTGAATGAATAACAGCCATAAAGTATTGTCCTTAATCTTATTAATATTATCAATTAAACTTGAACGTATTAACTCTTTTCCAGATGATAAGCAGTCATCTTTGCCAGAAAGAAATTGATCAGATTGAAAATGTATGTCAGATTTGAGAGCTTGGCATCATGTAATATCACAAGATTGGCATCCTTTTGTCACTTGATTCTCTGGGCCAGGGCTATATAGATTCTCATTCAATTGTCTCAATATTAATGGACTGCAATTCCTTCTGCTGATAAATCATTGGGAAAAATAGGAAACTGGAATAATTAGGTATGTTCATCACCTTGAGTTGACCAAATGTAAAGGTGGGGTAAAAATCTGATCATCATCATCATCATCATCATCACCCTAATTTAAATACTACACAGGGATGCTGGTTAGAACATAGAATAATAGAGTTGGAAATGACTTTGAAGGTTTCTGGTCTTGCTCCCTGCTCAAGCACACCATTTCAGACAAATGATTGTCCAATCTCTTTTTGAAAGCCTCCAATGATGGAGTACCCCAAACTTCTGAAGGCAAGTTATTTCATTGTTCCTCCACTTTACTGTTCTTCTTCTGATCTTCATTGTTCTTTGGTTCTTCTGTTCAGGCCACATGCGAGCCATAACTCAATGGAATGGGCATGTCAATTATGAATGCAGCCCTATAAGGGAATATGATATGGGATTAAAGAGTAGGATGTAAGCCAGACAGAAGTTAACTTAAATGTTTACTGTATACTATTTTCTATGGCCTATTTGGAATTGTAATATTTGGGTGGCATATGTTCTGAACTCTAAACTCTCGATTCAGCCTGTCTGAGTCTTCATAATCCTTCCCCTTTTGAAATATAGTTTCCAATTAAATTTGGACTTATTTCGAATTTCAGAGCCAGAGCCAAGATAATTTAAAAAGAAAGGGGGAAAAAAACCCTACCATGTAATTCAAAGTTCAGTGTGCCATCTAAGGTATGAATACTTTTAGTTAATACTTTCTCTGAGGCTGCTTTAATTCTCTCAGCTCCATAAACAGAATTTCAAGTGCTATACTTGATTTTCAGTTGGGTTTTGCTTTCAAAAGTGCTGAAAATATAATTGAAAAAATCAAATTAAAAGTGCTAATTGTTTCTCTGCTATTCTCTTGATGCTATATGTGCTGATGGGAAAGATTGCTTCTTCACTATTAAAGAAATTTGTCATTATCGGAATCTATATCCTGGAGTCAGTAACCTGTGATAAAATGACAAGCATAAAAGAAAAAGTAAATGATGGAATTAATGTAGGTTTTTTTAAAAATTTCATTTCAAGAATTGCTGACAATTTGTAGATACTTATCAGCTCAGTTCATTCAACCTTTAAATTGTCTCTCATGTTGTACATAGCTCATATACTGTATGATCAGTAAAATCATACCATAGTTGTGTATAATATTTGGGAGAGAATATTATTTTATCTGCTTCTAAATACATTGACTGAACCTAGTGAAATGCATGTAATATAATAACAGTATTCCCCTCTGCTCCTGAAGATGGTCATAGACCATGGAAAAACTACAGAAGCATTCAGGCAATCATTTCATTTCAGGAAACAGCTGAGGTTTATGAATTGCATTTTGAATTCATATAGTGCTTATTGCTATATTGTATGCTACAACAGAGGCATCAAGCAATCATTTAATATTCTGGGCAAACCATTCCTATTCATCATGCAGTAGGAGAGAATTTCAACTTATTTCCTATAATTTCTCTGGTTAAACAAACCTAGGGTCTATCCACATTTTTAATACATTTAAAAATAGTGCAGTGCAGTTAAAAAAATAATAATGCAAGGAACCATAAAGTTCTGGGTAGAAACCTGAAGGAACTGGGAGGGCCAAGTTATGTTTATTTATTTATTCCTGTTGGAAGATATGTTGCAGAATCATCACTGAAGAGCAGTATTGAAAATGAACAGTCAGCTACAGAAAGGATACGTTTCCATAATGACTCCCGGCAAAATATGGGATCCCTTTTCCAAAACTGGGAAGAATTTGTTTGGCACGTACCTTGTAGACTTGATTTTGAATGAAAAATCTCTGGAAGAGATAAGCGAATTCAGAAAGTACATTAGGACTGGGTCTGGGTTGGTGTTTTCAGGAGGTGAAAACACCCAATATGGAAAGGAATAGTTCAAACTACATAACTTTCACTCCCTATCAACACTGATTGGAATTGGAGGAAGGAAGTGAACCAGCACAAATCTATGTACCCTCAACCCTAGTTCTGAAGCCAACTTAAAAGGATACTGTGGTCAATAATAGTGAAAGCTGTCTAGAGGTCAAGAAGATTTGGGATGGATGCATTATCTCCATCTTGCTCCAGTTACTCTAAAAGCAAGACAAATGCCATATCTGTCCATATATGAGCCTGAAACCTGCCTGTAAGAGATCTGGATAAACTACCAGTATCTCATCCAGGAATTTTTGTAGCTGCAGTTACTTGTGTGGTTACTTTCTCAACATGCCATGAGTTTTCATGTGTCAGAGGGCACTTGAAACTGGGGCTCACCAGACCTGATCCAACACCTTTGTCACTATACCACCCAAATATGGATGGAGAGAGTAAAGAAGATGATCTTTGCATACATAGGCAGACTCTGTTGCTGAGAGCAGGATGTAAAACATTTTTAAGAGACTGAAATGTCCAAATAACATTGAGAAGGGGTTCAAACAGACATGTACCCAATTCACTGAATTATAGGAAGGGTATATAAATATAAGAAAGGCCTCTCAATTCCTGGCAAGTAATTGGGGAAGAAATGGAGGTAGTAACAGATTTTATTTTCTTGGGCTCCAAGATCACCATAGATGGGGACTGCAGCCAAGAAATTAAAAGACGCTTGCTCCTGGGGAATAAAGCTATGACAAATCTAGACAGCATACTAAAAAGCAGAGACATCACCCTGCCAACAAAAGTGCATATAGTCAAGGCTATGG
>JANHFR010003614.1:76310-87455 GCA_032468015.1 Mimophis mahfalensis
GCCCTGTAAACCGCCCTGAGTCCCTCAGGAATAGGGCGGTATATAAATTGAATAAAATAAATAAATAAATAAATTTCTTCAATATTAGTGTAACTCTTGTCCTGCAGTGATTTTTTCTGTGGTGAGTTGGCAATGGCAAGTTGTCCCACGACAAGTTGGCTGTGGCAAGTTGGCTGTGGCAAGTTGTCCAGGGTGAGATGGTTAGTCCGAAAGCCATGTTATTCACAGCACCACAAATTCAGTTCTTAAATCTTCAGTTTTTCCCCAAAATTGCATTTTCCTCTTCCAGTTTTTAGAACTGCATTCAGTTTTTCTACAAAGTTCAGTAAATAACCAAAGCTGTTACTGAGTTGTTTGTAAATCAGACCATTCATGCAGGCACAGAAACCTAGACAGTAATCTACAAACTTGTTTTCCCATATTCTTTATCTAATTAAATCTCTAACATGGAGTGTGGGGGGAAAAGGCTTGATTCTTAGAATATGCCAAATTGAAAAAAAAAATACAAAATGCGGCATATTAAATTGCTGGTTTCCAATTTAATAAATAGAAATGTAAGTATTTGAATTAATACTTTTGTACAGATTGTGCGTTGAATCAGATGGGGGAAAAGGGGGCTATGTCAAACTGTTTTCTAAGTAATCAAAGTGGGAAGCATCCTGTGGTCAATGTGTACTCAGAACTCTTTCAACAAGAACCTGATTAACAACTTTCATATCATGGATACATAACAGGGAAGATTTTTACTACCTTTTTTTAAAAAAAGTATAAAAACTCAGCAAAATTATATTTTTAATCTTTCTTCCATTATTTAATGAATCTTGAGATAAAAACATTTAAATTTTAAGATATTTAGTGATGTTTGATCATTGTTTTCTATAATTGTTCTTCAAGGCGTTCAGGCTGCTGTACACTGCCCGGAGTCCTTTTCAGTGGGATGGATGGCTATTTGATTAAAAATGTTTAATAATAATTCAGGATTAGTTAAATCTGTTGTCCCTTGGTACTTCTTACACTTAATGTACTAATGATTTCTAAGATACTTTTGGTGTATTGAATTATTATTCTTTTCATGAGTTGTGATGGTTGTGCCCTAGCTGGTTGTATTAAAAGGCACATTTCTTTTAAAGTTTTGTGATTACCCATTGCACCAAAGGTTGCGGTAAAGATAATCTATTTTCTCTCTATGGAGGTCTGGGCTGTTGCAATGTGTTTTTTGCTCATCTGAATACTATTTGTAGAGATGATTGTTTCTTTGTAAGCTGTAGAAATGTCACTCTGGTATTGTAGTACTGTTTTGTATGTGCTGTTGTGATTTTTTTTTTTAATACAGCCAAATCGGAAGTCTTCCATTGCTTTCTCTGCTGATGAAAATATCCAGGAAGGATAGTCTGTTATTGTTCTTTTTTTGTGAATTTGATAACTCTTTTAAATATGTGATTGATTGTTTTGTGCATGTTCTTTACCTGCCCTTTTTTGATAATGTCAAAACTATTGTCCACAAAGAGGATCTTCTTTTGCATTGTATGGGTTATAATTCCCAAACAGTACATGCCTGTTTCTGCTATGAATCTTGAGTTGGGTGATTCCATGGGGATTTCTCTTATATTTTCCTCTATCTATCCATCAAATTGAAAGTAAATAGTGAGGCAGAGGTCTTTAACTTCCATAATTCTAGGTATTTAATTTTCTTTGTGTTAAGTTTTGTTTTTATCTCTTCTTGTCTTTACCTTATTTTCCTTTTCTTTCAGTTCATGAGCTCTTTATATCTTTATCTTCCCTCATTTTTCCCTATGGCAGTTCGACTAGAATCAGACACACTTGGGTAATCAAAGAGTTTGTAGTAAAATTTCTACTGTTGCTCTGAACATATAACCCTTTATAGCTCAGAAATGACTTTTAAAACTTTACAAAGTTTCCAAAATATTTCATGGCACTTACTTTTATCTGGTATTCTCCAAACCCATTGGACTGAACTCCTAATATCCCCTCCTTGTATCTGATCCTACTGGAAGTCCATTTAGCCCAGCACATGTTAGCATATTTTGGATCCTAGTCCTTGAAAGCAAATGGAACTAAGCTTTACAGTGTGGAAAATGCAACCATATTTGATTCAATTCCTAGTGTGACAATTACACAAAACCCAGTATGGTAATTTTTGACATGTCACAATTAGGTAATCAATAAGTATCTATTTCTATTTTTCACAACTTTTAACATTGTTTATTGGATATAAAAACAAATTATACAAAAAATATTGATTATTGACATAAGGTATGTGAAGTACATGGAACATTATGAAACCCAATTTACTTGTAAGTTATCATAATTCAGTATCCCTATTTTCCTGACAGTGTTTTGTATAAGAGCCAAAGATATTGCATGTTTAGACGTGAAAGGCCATTAATTTTTATAAGCTTCTTTGTTATTCTGTGAGTTTTACCTATTTTCTGTTTTCATTGTAACAAATACAATTTGAAAGCAGAATTTAGACAAGGAAATGAATATGGGCAGCCAAGGAATGTTACTTTATGTAATTAAAGTATTTTTATTCATGCGTTCATCCTGGTTTTGACCTCAACGAATTGGAAGACTTCCAAAGTAGTATTATACTATTGTTTTAATCTGGTTGACAAGCAAGCTTAGAAAGGTCATTCACTGATGATGGTGACTGAGATTTTCCAATACAACTGTAGCAGAGCTAAGTAGCAAAAGTCATTAAAAACCAGCTATGCAGCATAAGAGTCACCATTTACTATTTTCCAGCTTACCAGTATTTTAACTCCTGAAAATATTGTCAGGATTCAAGCAATTCTTTAAGACACACCCAGGAATTTGGACATCTTCAATGGTATTTCCATGAAGAGATCATTGTGCCATATAACTAAATTGCTTTGCAGGTTTCCACCATTTCAAAAGAGATTTGTCAAATGAAAGAGGAAACTACTGGTTTGATGATGGGGGGCAGGCAGGGAGACCTAAGTACCCAAGACACTCTGGACTTATCATAGCCATGGATAGATGGATGGATGGATGGATAAAATAGATAAGATAGATTTCTTGTGCCAAAGATATATTTATTTACTCTGTTGCAAATCAGTTAAAATAAATGCAATGTAAATAATACCCCTAAAGCAGCTGCAAAATTTCTGCTGCATTTACTATTCTTTTTCAATGAAATACTTACAAGAGGTGAAAACCATACCTGTCCTTCTTAAATTTAAATGTTTGAGCTTGTGTGTGCATGTGTATACATCTAGACAGATAGATATAGATAAGGTAGTGTCACTTTCAGCTGCTGCCTTAACTGCAATTTAGTGCAGCTAGATGCTTTCTTGTCACATGGTTATAGCTAGGTAGATTAATAGGGAGTTCTGTCTGGAAATTTCTTTCCTGTTATTGTTCTCCCTCAGCTACTGATGGTGAAGTTAATTCTCTTTAGTTCTGTCATGCTCTGAAGCACACATTGCCAAGCTATGATAAGCTTTACAAGGAAAAATGAGCTACAGTGTCCATCAAAGTCTTAAACTTGCATTTTAAACTTTGGCCTGACCTGATGTGCCATTCAAAATGCTTCAAAAGATTATTTTTTAAAGAAAGGTTCAATATGTCCTGAGGCTATCGGTTTTGAGTTAAACTGGGTGAAGTAGAAATATTTTACTCATCAGCTTTGCAGTCACAGAGTTTGCCTCAGCTAGAACAAAACTGCTGAGGCATTTAGAGAAAATTAACCCCCCATCCTGGCAGCCAGATGTGACTGGTTTCTGATGAATGCACATGAGTGGGCTGAAAAATCAAGAGACTGTGAAATTCCTGTCAGGTCTGTACAGTGCAGAATGGGCTATTGACTGCTTTCTATATTTCCCTCCATCATTCTTCTTGAACACTGCCATTAATTTCCTCTCCCACTCTGACTTATTTTTTCCCCTTTCCTCTTTTAGCTCTCTCAGCTGCAAAAGAAGCTGCACAGGCTATTGGTGGAATACTTCAAATTGCAAGCCCTCTATAACCAAGCCAAGCTCGGGAAGTTGCAGGCAGCCTCTCATGAGACTGTTCAGAAAATATTAGCTGTGAAGGTAGGTGTCGCAGAAAGGAGAACAGATCATTCTGATCTAGATTGAAAAGCAAATGATGAGTAGCATGATGAAGTATTAAAACCATATCCCATCTGAGTTTAGTAAATTTTTAACTTCTTTAATAAACTGGAATTGCATAAAGAATGAATTCAGTGGGAAACACATGATGCCTGGATATACAGTAGTTTTTAAAGAAAAATGGGGCATTGCAATTTAAAAATGATAGTAGTTGCCAAAATATTTCAGAATATAATAAACCTTGCTTTGTGTATTATTGCTATAGGAAACAACTTGTTGAGGTTTTTTAGTTTTGATTTGTGCCAGTTAGGTTACCTATTTATGTAAAGACAGATAACAAATAGCATTTACTTACAGCTACACTCCTACTTAGATTAATCATGCTTGTCTGGCTTTTGAGTAATTTTTTCATGGATTTTCCAGGCATTTTTAGGGCTATGTAAATCATCATCAAGTGGGAAGGTAAGTAATGTCTCCCAAAGATTTAGGTTTACCTTAAAAGCCTTCCCAGATCATCTGATGTGTCATATTGAACTTTCAGGAACATACTCATTGCCATGAGTGAAGGACTTCTCTAAATGTTTTGACACATCTTATATTTATAGAGATGCCTTTATTTCAGAAAATAGCAATATTTCTTTAAGACTGCATACTTGTGTTTGAGATTTTGATGGGACCGGAGAAATTTCTGGGATAAAATGGAAACAGGAATTAAAAATACTAATGTCCTCTATCCGATATGCCACCCTAAACCAATATGATACTTAACATTCAAACACAGAACAGCATATTCCATACTGAATGACTGTCAATCATCTCTAGTTTTTAATTTCTTCCTCTTATATGAAGTAGCCACAGAAGAAGGGTGTTCTTTCTTTTGGATGGATTTTCCATTAAAACCTATGTTTAGTTCTCAACAGCCACCCTATTTATTTCCCTTAAAAGGGAAAACCATTTGAAAAATAACATTTAACAAAAAACTTAACAAAGAAAAAAGAAATTAAGAGGCACGGTAAAGTTTTCCCTTAATTGCAGCCACCAGTTTAATTTTGAGCTTTACATGAAATTGGAGGGAGAAGCTAGTTAGGCCCTAATAATTACAACAGAATGAATAAGCAAAAGTTAGGGCTTTACCCAGGATAGCTTGCATATTCATATCCAGGTATAACATATAACTGACTGGAAATCTATATGTTGTATTAATTAACACAGGGAACTATCCTGTCTCATCCCTCACCTCCTCAGGAATGTAAAACCAAGGTTTGCTAAATAAATTGTTGCTAATGACTTCCTAAGTAAGACACTTTCTCATCTACCCATCCACATACATAGCTATTCCATTAATAACATAGAAATCATTAAGATATATATCTTCAACAGATCTTCCTTGATTTTAAGGTTAACCTATGTTGTTAATTGTACGATGCTGCTCTATGACTATTAACACAGATAGTTTACTAAAGATTTCATAAATTGAAAATGCTGGTTCTCAGGGATATAATTTGTGATGACTGCTACTGAATTACTTAATTGAGGAGCACTGAAATAGACAAATGTGTTCCCAACTTCCAGTTCAAAAACATGTTTTATGCTGGTTAATCAGATCAATTTCTGCTGAGAAATCATGCAGAATCAATAGTAACATCCACTTATATTATATATATTGTAATAAATATTTGATCTCATCTGACTCCTTCTCCCATCTCTCCCCTACAAAAGGTTACCTATCAGAGCAGCCATGGCTGATTTGGCTGCAAAACAAAGACTAGAAGCAAGATTAAAAAGGGTTGAGATAATTTGTCTGCTTTGTAAAATTCCAGACTACTTTCCAATATTTTCTGAAATATTGCTATTACTTGACTAAACTAGCTAGGATAATATGTTAGGGCAGGGGTCCCCAGTCTGTGGACCAGCACCAGTCTGCGGTATGCCTGAAACTGGGCCACACAAAAAAGTTAAGCCCGTTCCTAGCTCTTCCTTGTTCTGGCTTCCTTCAACTGACCTGCTGGATTGTTTTTATATTTTAATATATAATTGACTTCATGCCAGTTTTCTTGACATTGCTACTTTTTATATAGGCTATACATAGTTTGATCTTAGCTTAACTAGCTGGCTGCTTCCCTAGATCATGGCTATGTTTATATCATTTTCTATTTTGTATTTCTTTCTAATTCAATTTTATTCTTCAGATGACTCATATCCACTTCTAGTAATTTGTTTAGATTAGAGTGAACCCAGCATGCCAGAAAACTAATAGTTCAATCACTTCAGTTCAAAAGGATCTCAGATGTATTATCTACGCAAAGCAATTCTTCAAGTCTCTGATGTGGGAATTTGGAATGCCTCAAATAGATTATATCAACTTTTTTTTTAAAATAAACATACATATAGATATCCAAGTATGAATAAAAATAACTGTGAGGGGGGAGGGACCCTTGGTGTTCTCTGAGCTTGGTTGTTTCCTTGTAGATGTTTCATTACCCAAGCTAGGTAACATCACCAGGGCTCCAAGCTCAGAGAGCACCAAGGACCCCTCATCTCAAGCCTGAGCTACAAATATTCTCCTATATTGGAAATAAGATTGGGAAAGTACATTTTTTTCCTAAATTAAAGTTAGATATTGTAAGTTTTAAATAAGTTAAATATGAATTTGACTTATAATAGTATTAGTATAAGTTTCAAACAGTAGTTATACTAGACTGTTAAATTATTTAATTAATTGTCTTCAGAATTTAGGCTGCTTGACTCCTTAAGCAACTAACTGTCAGCCAGAAGAAACCAGGAGCCAGGATAGAGGATAGATAGATTAAACAAATAAATTTACAAGGATTACACAACTACTCTATCTCAAGGCCTGGCTGAAGAACCTTTTTAAAAAAAAAAAAATTCTGAAAGTAATTAAGGTGGGGCCATACAGTTCCCTGGGGGACATCATTCCAGAGATTAAATGCTATAATGGGGAAAGCTTGTTTCCTGAGATTTAATCATCAGGTCACTCTGTTTAATCACCTTGTATAATCATCAGGTCACAAAGTAGCCCCAATTTTCCAGATATTACTGAATGAGCAGAGATAATTAGACTTCTACTAGTTTTAATAAGCTAGTTTGGTATTGTGGTTAAGGTGCTGGAAATCAAGAGACTGTGAGTTCTAAACCTGCATTAGGCATGAAAGCCAACTTGGGTTTTGTTTTGTTTTTATTTCCATTTATATGCTGCCCTTCTCCAGAGACTCAGGGCCGCTTACAATACACTCTAGCAATTGCCTTCATTCTTTGTATAGACCAGCTTATTAAGGCTTTCGGGCCCCCCAAGCAGTGTTTTACAAAGTCAGCTTGTTGACTTACAGAGTCAACTTATTGCCCCCAACAATTTGGGTCCTCAGTTTACCTACCTCGGAAAGATGGAAGGCTGAATCAACCATGAGCCTGGTTAGATTAGAACTCGCACTAATTGCAGGCAGCCAACAGCTAAGTGCTAGCACTTAGCCTGGTACACCACCAAGGCTCTTGGTGATCTTGGATCAGTCACTCTCATGCTTAATAATGACATAAAAATCACCTAATCCACCTCACAGAATTGTTGTAATAGAGAAAATCAGTGCCAGTGGTATTAGGTTTGTTGGTCTCCTTGGGTTATATACATATATGTATACATTTATTTATTTATTTCATTTATTTATTTCATTTATTTATTTCATTTATATACTGCCCTTTCCCGGGGGACTCAGGGCGGTTTCCAGGGCATTAAAAACACACAATACAAAAGTTAAAAAGAATTAAATACCGACACGCCCATACAAACAAATAAATAAAAACCCCACCCCTCAGTCCAGACCGGCCGACGTAAAGAGGAAGGTCTTCAAGTCCTTGCGAAAGGTGCTAAGATCTGGGGCAGTCCATAATTCCACTGGTAGATCATTCCACCAGGTGGGCGCATATGTATACGTATACATATGCATATAGATTGGATAAAAATATAACAGTCTAATCATTCATGGCTTCCTCCAACTGGAGTGGCTATATGTGATGTAATTTTACAGTTTAAAGAGAGCTTTTACACTATACAGCCATTGTTTTTACATAATGGGAAATCTTGGTTTAATAAATGCTGACATATTTGCTGAAATACAATGCACAAAAGGAGGAGGAGGGCAAGTATAAGAGGTATGCAGTTCATTCTCAGTGTGATAAACTTTATTTGTGGGACAAAGATAATCAGTTCTGAATAGACTACCTCACTTTTAGAATTTGCAGTTATGCCATTTGCAGTTATTAAACCTCTCTGGCAGATGTTAAAGTGATATGTTCAGTGGAATGAGGGCTCAGGGCTTATGATACACAACAACTTTTTAAAAAAACATGCTGTGCCTTACCACCAATATTGTAATACTACTGATGATTTAGGTCATGTTTTCATGACTATACAATTTACATTTAAAGCAATGCTCAATGAAGAATTTATTTTTATGCCATTATTAAGCATTTTGAAAGATGTTAAGACTGTGTGCAAACATTAGGCCATTTTGTCTGATTAATGTTAACTCATCTTATATTTAATTTTGAGTCTCCTTTCTTAAAATACATCATGCTGGATCAGAACTTTAAGAAGCTTCCTTGCTTTTGTTACTTCCTGATTTAATTATGGTCATTTAACACAACTCCATTATCCATGCTGCTGTATCATTGATTATAAACATACCTACTGAACTCTTAATCATGGTTGCAAAGATTGTCTTATTTAAAGGTTTTAAAATTTCATCATTTAATTTAATTATCCTTTCCCAGAAATGAGAAGGAAATGAAAAGCCTCAAATGAGTAAAATATCCATGGGGCAATGTAGAGAAGCATTTTTGCCGCAAATTCACTAATTCTAGCTATAATCACTAGCAATGTTTTTGTTTTGCAGATTGGTATGATTTGGCAAAAGAATAAAATTGCTTTTAAAGTACAAAAATAATTATGAACCACTTGAAATGTAATGTCTGTGTTTTATTTCTCATCAGAATTCATTAGTGTGTAACATCAATAATTTAGCCCATCATTTGCCAACACTGACTTGGCTCAGTAGTTCAATCATGTAACCCTGTAAACTCACTTTCCATTAAAATGAATGTTGCTGACAAAGGATAACTAAAGAGATACTTCATTTATTAGCTAAAGAGATACTTCATTTATCAACATTTTTAAATTAGGAGTTTGGGACTACAGACATTTAGCTGGATAAAATATTTCAAGAAATCTATACTAAAGGACAAAAGATGTATGTGGAATCATCTCACGTTACTCAAAATGACAAATGCCTTTGCATTTGTTTGTGTGTATGGGTGGGTAACTTGGTTTATCACACTCCTCCAGAGGCAGGAAGAAGCACTTGCAAATGATCAAGTGACCCATATGATGACAACTTGGCTGTAAAACAATGAAGTCCTATATCTTTGTAGAATTAGGACTGATTTCTCTACAGCTGTTTTTCCATGTAACAATCCATACTGAAGTCAGCCTGCATGTTTTAAACCTATCTGGATACTGTAGGAAGTAATCTGACTGCCGGCTTAGCAGATACCAAAGACTGAGTGCCTCGGAATCAAATGTATCGTTAAGTGAATCAGTATTTAATCGTATATACAGTACATTTCTCATACAAAAAGTCTAAACACAAGAGAATTTTCTTTCTAGAAGACTTAATCTGAAATTTATCAATAGCTGTTACTTTTCTCCACTTTTTAAAACAATTTCTGTGATATTTAAATTCTTCATCCTGATGAGTTATTAGATTAAAACAACTGGCAAAGAGAACAGGACAATTTTTCAAAGATCTAAACATATGCTCGTGACACTCTACTATAGGCTGGTGCCACTTATTTCTTTGTATACTATTGGCATTAATTCAGGTTAGGCAAGGCAGGGAGAAATTTGCTAATATCAGTGTTGTTTGGCTTTCCAGTCAGTTGGTGAGAAGGCTTGCATTGAGAAACATACTTGATGTGCCATTAAGCTACCTACATTTGTCTTCCAAATTGATTTCTAAACCATTGTTTATTTCAAATGCAGTTCTACTCTATAGATACATAGATAAAATAATGTTACAGCATACATTATTTTTTAAATGCCATTTTCTGTACTTTATTGCAACAATGCAAATAGCTGAATACAGAGTCGAAGTATTTTGGACAACATAAAAGTTTCCTGGATATTAGTCCACTGTATTATTATTCTTTTAGCTTCTCTCTTTCCTTTCTTCTTCTTCAGACAGTGGAAGATTCTAAGCTCTTTGACTTCTCAAGCATCTTACTCTTTTCTGCTATGGCTTGGAAACAAGAGGCTCTGTTCTTTCTTTACATTAGAAACATTGTTCCTAATTTCTTTCTTCCAAATGCCAGTGAATATAGTTTTTTATATCAGCAGATATTTTCCCAGGATGATACAGCATTGTGAAGCCTCTGCTATGTAATTGCAGTACAAGTATAAGTAAGTGCATGCTTGAGAATAATTGACAATGCAATATAAACTGCATTGTCATTTTCGTAAGGCTGTATTCAAATATATGAAAGAAAGGGGAAATAGGAAACTCTGAGCAGATTTTAACTTATTTTCCAAAGTTATGTAGTTTATTTCGTTCTCTGCCTGATTTCTCATTTCAAAAGTTATCCTAATATACCGTAACTCTTTGCTGAAAATTAAGGAAACACTTGCAATTATGTACAACTGGAAGTGCAAATATGATTTAAAAAATAAATGGATGGAATTCAGTCTGGTCCACAAAGGTCAAGATATCCTATCTCCTGAATTTACGGCATTCATTCCATTTCATTCCACCCTCCTTTCCTGTAGGTATAAGGTGAGAACAAGCTGGCAAGCAGCTTTGCAGTCTGAAATTATTACCAATAGTACCAGTAAAACTGCACATTGTTGCTCACACAAAAATCACTATCACAAACTTTACAATAAATTAATCATCTGATATAAAAGACCAGAATAATGAAGCCAAATAATCAAACAAAAATTTCAGAAGTATTGTAGATTGGCGAGTGTCTCATTTGGTACAGGAAT
>JANHFR010003615.1:81009-91439 GCA_032468015.1 Mimophis mahfalensis
GGCCCACCCCCCCCCCCCCCCCCAAGCTTCCCCGAGATTTTTAGGACTCCCTTCCCCGCCGGCTGAGCCTCCCGATTCCTCCCGGGCTCGTTTCTGCCTGGACGGCGCCTCGCCGCTCTCCGTGGCGGACTTCCCTCGATACCCTCCCCCCCGAGCCGCAGAAGCGGCGGCCACGAGGTCTTTGGGGGGTTTGCCTCGCGTGTTTTGCAAATAGAGCCCGTGGGGCTTAGCTTGGGGCTCGGTGGCGGGACTTGCCCGGAAAACCGGGTCCAGTTCATGAAAGAAACGGGAAGGAAAGCGCCTTTAGGGGAACTGGGAGGGTGGGTTGAAATCTGAATTTATTGCACTCTTACTTCTCTTCGTACGGCTGGGCTGCAGGAATAGGGACGACCTGGGGACGGTATTGTTATTATTAATAAAATGCATTGGCCGTTGACCAGCTCCAGTGGACTCTGGGCGGCGCGCGAAACTAAAAAGACACAAAAGCAGCTAATAAGCCCACAGGGAACTCGGACTGTGGTGTAACCATTCTTTTTTACAAAACGGAACAGGGATCGAATAACGAACATCAAAAATAACAAGTATCCGAGCGATAGCGGGGAAATCTACCCGGTGCTACTGTTTAGTAGTAATCCAGATTTCCCCCCCCCCACACACACACACCTTCTGCTCACATCTCTCTGTTCTTACACGTTTTTAATATTATTCCTTTTTAAATAATGATTTATGTTCTGCCATGAGGGTATGAGGTATTTGGAGTTAAAGAGGCAATGTTACAGTGTTCCCTGATTCCAGGTAAGTAATTTGCAACCTTAAAAATAGGGATTAGAAAAACCAAACGGGGAAAAGGGGGGAGAAAGAATGTGTGTATGATGTTTTTATATTTAACAAGTTGGGTTATAGTGGAGGTGATTCTAGATCAGGGCTCCATAAAGTAGTCACTGTCATTCATTCCCAGAGATTCAAGGGAACTATCCAAAGAGTCAGTTGTTATTATGATTTGTTGCAATTTGTTTTGGTATTTTTGTCTGCCTATTGAGGACTTCCCAGGGACCTTGTTTTTGTTGTTATTCATAATACTGTTAATCAAAGTGGTATGTATTAAAATATTTTCATATAATAAATGAACAATCTGAAACTCCAGGAAAGTTATTGAGTTGAAGAGTTTGGGAACCCCTATTTTATATCTTGGCATCCAAGAAACTGGAGCATACCCTGTCGTGCCTTGAGCTTTTATTCTTACAGTTTTCTTGGACTTGATACTTATTGATAGAGAACACTGGACAAAGGAATGTTGTGCTAGAGAACACTAGGGCAAAGGAATGTTGTGCTTGTTGACCCAATCCATAGCTTGTACAAATGCTCAGAATTAACAATTCAATTTGCCAGTTATTATCTATAAAGCCTTCATGGCATATATCTTGGGGCGGGGGGCTCTATCTGGTTTCAGTTCAGAATGATTTCTCTGTCAGATGACCTCTATATCACCCCCCAAAAAAGTCTGAAGAAAATTTCCTGCCTATCATTTTTAGAGCTCTGCATATGATCAGAGATTTAATTTTTTACTATTTTTTTACCAGTCTACATATTAGCAGTTGGTCTTTATATACTGAAGGTGCACAAAATATATGATTCTTCCTTATTCCTAGTCTTCCTCCCATTTTCATGATCATTAACGTATTTTTTCTGCACAAGAAGATTAGTTGATAGCAAGACCTTGCCTTACCCTGCCTATTTCCAGGCCCAGTTTTATGTGCTTTAAAATTATCTTGATTTCCTGCATATACTGTATTTTTTTGCTCTTGCTTCAGATTGACGCATTATTAACTTTTTGTTTTATTCCAATTACAGCCCCAGTGCTTTTATATAGTTTATTCTGTTTTCAGATTTAAAGATTAATTAATCTCTTTTCCTCTCAATACTGTGCTTCAAATGATTTTAATACATTTATAATTTTGATGAATTTCTTTTTATATAATTGTAGTTAATTTTTAAATAATATACTGTGTTCTTTTTCTGTATTAAAGGCTACAACTCTGTGTCAAGTGTTCTGTATGTAAGCCCCATTGAACATAGTATGACCTTTTTTTTGAATAGGTTAGTGAGCCAGTTTGGCACTGGCCTTGGAGTAGAGACTTTAGGCCAGTCACTTTCTCCCAGCCCTGAGAAGCGCAGTAGCAAACCACTTCCAAAAAGATGTAGAAAACTGCATGGACTTCTCCATGTAGCCTCTAGGAGTCCAGATTATTTTAAAAAATTAAAACACAATGATTGTGTAAATTCTCCTAACTGATTATTCATACAATTGACAACTAATTAAATTGTTACAGAGAAATTCCAGTTCAGTTAACAAGATCACCATGGAGGCCTCTGCTTTACACATCCTTATTATAAAATGAGTCAGGACCTTTTTGTTAGCTAACAACCCTCTAGGACTCCTTTTCTTTTAAAGGAAAAAAAAATCATTTTTAATGTCAGGCTTCTATGACAAGTGATAATTTGTCTCATTTTAGAAATATTATTGCTATTTCAGATGAAGTTATTCGCAAGCGACTTTTGATTGATGGAGATGGTGCAGGGGATGACAGACGAATTAATTTGCTGGTGAAGAGTTTCATCAAGTGGTGCCATTCTGGATCTCAAGAAGAAGGGTATTTTGCTGTGTTTTATTTGTAAATCAAATGTGGTAACAGTTCATTCAACAGCAGTGCTATCATCAGTGCACATGTTCATTTAAATAGAAAATGGAATTTGTATCTAATGTCCTGTATCTGAAATGGTTTAACATATATGTGAGGGGGAACAAGTTATGATACAACACTCTATAACTTTTGAAGTATATCTCTGGCAATAGGGTGATTGCTTTGGTAATTAAAATGAATTGGTTTTACAAGTGCTGAATAATATGATCCAGGCTAGCTAATATGTCCTGGGAAAAATGCATTGATTTGTATTTCTAAGAGAGAAAAAAACAAATCATCCTATAAAAGAAAAAAAATAAATGAAAGCTATTGGACAAAATCAGTTTGACTTTAATAAATAAATCATTGCTATTTATTTGTTATATAAATGTTAAGTTCTTTTAGTTAAGACTGTTCTTTCAGCGCAGGATACCAGATTCCTCACACTGGATATTGTATGCTACATTATGGATATACAGGATAACTCTATTATAGAATATGGTTCTAATAGTCTTTTAGGTACCTCTGATAGTGACTGTAATATGAATTGGGATACTGCACTTCTGTTTTAATGGTTGTGCCATTGGATACATGTTCTCTTGTAATGTTTTGATAATAGTGCAGGGAGTGTTAAAATGATGTCCACCAAATCTCCAAGAGCTGTTTCCTCCACAGGTTTTAATTTTTTTAAAAAAAAGAACGTCAAAATATGAGAACGTGGTGAGATTTCAGTAGTAGTTTTAACGTCTGTTGCCTCGGCGAACCAAATGATACCTATGGGCAAGAAGCAGTCACTAAGAGATTGATACTCTTCTAACATTTTTTTCTAAACTGTGTTTAGTTTAGTTCAGTTTTTGTTTTTCTTAAAATGAATGGAAATTTGGTATGCTGGAAGACAAGGCACTCTTTTCTAATATTCATATTTCTAATCATACCTCTGGGGTTGAGATAGTTGTAGGCTAATGGTTATGAGTGGTAGTGGTTTGTTTAGAAATGGGCCTGCTTGTCCAGAAAAAGAAAAAAAAATGAGGGACGTCCAGTTGTCTTTCGGGATGGTATGACTTCTAGTCCACTCTTAGGAATGAAGTTTACAAGTGACCTGAGGCCAGTCACACTCTCAGCCTTTGAAGAAGGCAAGGACAAACACTTCAGGAAATCTTGCTAACAAACTACAGGGACTTATCCAAGTAGTTGCAATAGTGGAAGAAATAAACCCAAGAAATAAAATGGAGACCTTAAGGTATTGCCAGGGTCAAACCCAATTCCTCTCTTTGTCTAGTGCCATCAGATCCAAATTGTCCCTCCCTGCCCCAGACAAAGCCTTCTGCAGTCCCATCTAACCAAACAACAGAAACCCTACAGGGGTATTTCAAACCCAGAGAAACCTCAGCCTCTATCTTCTTATCAGCCAGTGACCTCAACAATCTAATCTCTTTCACAGTGGATTTCCCCAGCTCTGGGACTCTCCTGAAACACCCATTTTGCCTAACAATAAAACTCAAGTACACCAACAAGGATCTACCTAACTTCCCCAAATTGGCCAGCTAATCAGATCCCTAAGATTTTCCACTTTGCATCCCTCAATTTCTATAAAAATTGTTGCTTTTCCATTGTTAGGAGTCCCTCTTTCCTGTAAAGCAGGCACCCAGTGATCATTGTAATAAGGATTGTCCTTCCCCTCAGTGTTGTGCTGGTTACTTTAACAAAGTTCCATGTCAGCTGCCAAATGTCAGAAATGACTTGAGTGCACAAATCTATATATTTTATCAAATTAAAATAAATTTGCATTTTGCTTGCTGATGTCTGCGGCTTATTCTGGTTCTCTTGAGGTTGAAGTTCTATGATCAGATAAATGTCCTTCTAAAACTGGTTACTTTGACTCCATTTATATCAGACTAAAAGACTTAATAGGTACATATAATAGGTGACTATTATAAATATCAACTTTCCAGCTTCCAGTTATCACTTTTAATAACTTTCAAAAAGTCCCAGTTAAAACAGGTTTAAATTTAGATATACGTATTGTATGTTTGAAAAAAGTGGTATTATCTGCCATTGGCTGTGTCAGTGTTGAATATTAGCAATCACAAAGACCTTCTCTCTGACAATCTGTCCTGAAAATGGTTCCTTAAGTTTTCCCATGGTGCAACCATTGCTTCTAATTAAAGTGCATCTACCTTGCTTTTACGTGTTATCTTTTTTTCCATTCTTTTTGATATTTCTCAATATTATACACTTCCCAAGAGACCTATGTCTTCACATATGTTCAAAATATGACCATTTGAGCCTGGCCATTTGTGCCTGAAATGAAACTATGATCCATTGTTTTTGTTTTTAGTTGTTTGGCTATGTATGGTATTCTCAGAAGTCTATCCTATTGCCAACATTCAAAAGCATCAACAATATGCCAATAGAAGAGAATAATTGTAGCTCAGGATTGAACTACAGTGTTCTTGTTGCTCTCTGTCCTTGGTTGTTTTGTTGCAGACATTTCGTAACCAAACTAGGTAATATCATCAATGCTAGTTTAGACTGGAGCTTGCTCTCTTTTTGTATACTAAGGGGTTGCCGTGTCAGTATGGTAGGAGTGGTCTTGGTTCTTCCTTGATTGACTATAGTTTACTGTTAGCTTGTGTGCTTTCTGTTAGCTTAAGATCTACATAACGTTCAAAAGAGACAGTCAAAAAAGGCCAAACACCTGGTCACCAGCAGTCGGCACCCAAATGAGCAGAGATTAACATTAGGATTAACATTAGATCAACAACCAAGAAGCAAACAATACATCACTCAAGGATGTAGGGTCAAAGATTGCACACACTATTAAATCTCCTTTTTTATATACTGGTACACAAAGTGTACCAGTGTATAAAAAATCTGTTGGCCACAGGGTCATTCTTCAGATTTGCTGGCATAATTTGGTTAGAATCTCTAGAAAAAACGAAAATCTGCTTTAATTTAACTTGCTTTAAGTTGTACCAATTTGAGATTTGCCTATTAGCTACTAATTCCATATGTTCCTTCTCTGATGTTTAGCTATACTCAGTATCAGCGCATGCTCAGCACGCTTTCACAATGTGAATTTTCAATGGGAAAAACTTTACTAGTATACGACATGAATCTCAGAGAAATGGAGAACTATGAAAAAATCTACAAAGATATAGGTAATGGTATTTTTTTTCCTGATTATTAGTGTCAAATGTAAAGTTTACTTCTTTAAAAAAGGAATTATTCCAAATCAGGCGTATGAAGGATTTTGAGAGTGAAGTATTCTAACCCTAGTCATCCTCTTCTGAAGGCTGGTTCAGGTTGAGATGCTTTTAGTTAGATATTGGAACAGTCCAACCTCAAATATTCTATGCAGTTCTATAGTAGATACTGGTACCATAGAATGTTTTAACTACCACAGGTGCAATTCTTTGTTACAATTGTTCTTGAGGATACGATGGATTTATTTCTATAATATAAACTGAAAGCTAAATGCTAAAGGCAACCTTTTTGTCTTTGCATTCTAGAAGGTTCGTATGGAAATAATGTTCAAAAAGTTTGTACGCTTTTTAAGTTCAGTTCCTATGTAGTGGATTTTAATTTAGAGATGATAAAATAACCACGTAGATAAGTTTTTACTATCTTAAGCTAGCAAATTAGCGGTGATGCTGTCTGGTCAGCATTTATATATATAAAACAAGAGCGTGGGTTTGTGTCTGTGTTTGTTTGTATGTGCCATATATACTCTTCAGTGGCTGCACCAATCTCAACCAAACTTGGCATACACATAACTTAAACTCTGGCAACAAACACTGCGGGAGTAAGACAGCCATAGCCTCTCCCGGGGGACCTGTGTCCCCTAAAAATCATCCTGCCAGCGCCGTCGCGCCGGCAGGAAAGGTGCGCGCACAGCCTGCTCCTCTCTCACCAGCTGAAGGTGGCTTGCTTGGCTGCCTCACATGTGTTGGCTTCCTTGGCTGGCTCACAGGAGGGAGCTGCCCTCAGGCTGCCTGGATCCCCAAGGGAGCGGGGAGGGGAGGATTGGCTTTCTCCTCTCTTCCTTTGCTTGACTGATGGGCCTGACCAGGCACGCCTGACTATACCTGGGCGAAGCCAGGTCATTAACTAGTTAGCTATAATCAAGTAACTTTCCATTTGGTCTACTAACCGTGTTTTGTGGGAACTGCGTTTAAAAATATTCTGGAAACTTCAGATAATTTGACTGAGTGATAAATCACCATGTCAGAACTCTGAGACCTTCACTAGTTCCCAGCCCATGTCTCAGTTTAAAATGTTGACTTGATGTTAGAAGTGGCAACTGCATTGATCTCACTTTTGTGGAAGCAGTATTTTTTTAGCACAGGTCTTTTGAGTTGTTCCATTTTAATTAATTTTGCTTTTGCTAACCATTCTATAGTTTTAAATACATTTCATTGGTTCATTGTATGTAGTTTAATTTGTTTTCATAGTAAGCTATCCAAGATTATGATTACAGAATGATAAACATTTATATTATGACTAATCAGCCTTAGAACCAGATTCTTCTAATTGTCTCCCATTTTTATAGAAATAACTAGCTTCAGCACACATAGACAAACAAGACAAACGTTCTGAGTACTTCGGCAGTAATTACAATATCAGAAAATGCAATATATTTTAATTTCTTGATCTATTTAAAGTTCTGGAGATGAAAATCAATTTGGGTAATGTTGCTACAATACTGATTGGTGTAATTTTTATAGTTCAGTAATATTGTGAATCTATAAATTTATGTCATTAATTTTATTTCTTTGGAAGAAAACAGCATAGCTGCAGCTCATGAAAAAATTGCTGAGTGCAAGAAGCAAATTCTTCAGGCGAAAAGGATACGAAAAAACCGCCAAGGTAAGGTTTACTTTGCAGTTAACAACTTTATTTATCTATTTATTTAGTAAATGTATATGCCCCCTCCCCCATTTCACTGTTGAAGCAACTCTGGGTGACTTACCAAGTAATTAAAAGATAATATAGCAATAGCATTTAGGGATATATTGCAATAGACTTATATATCACTTCACAGTGCTTTACAGCCCCCTCTAAGTGATTTACAGAGTCAGACTATTGCCCCCAACAATCTGTGCCCTCATTTTACTGACCTTGGAAAGACGGAAGGCTGAGTCAACCTTGAGCCTGGTGAGATTCGGACTGCCAAACTGCAGGCTGTGTGCAGTCAGAAGTAGCCTATAGTACTGCATTCTAACCACTGTGCTACCATGGCTGTTAATATACTGTTCCATAGCACTTTACAGCACTCTGAACAGTTTACAATGTAGAAGCATTATTTGCATAATGCACCCAATAATCTGGGTCTTCAATTTACTGACCTCAAATGATGGAAGGTTGAGTCAACTTTGAGTTCCCAGCAAGATCGAATTCCAGACTGTGGGCAGAATTTGCCTGCAATACTGCACTTTAACCACCATGCCACCAGGGCTCTAATAGAAAAAAACAAACAAACAAGAATTAAATAGAAACTAAAAATGAAGAGAATGTGTGACACAGAGGGTGAGATCTTCTCTCTACCACATCACCCCGCACGTAGAGAACCCCTATTGAGGCCCCAGGCCAGTGGGTAGAGCCAAATTTTAAAGCCATTCCAGAAGGCCAAGAGGGAGGGAGAACATCTCACCTCTGGCCATCAAGTGTTCCAATGGGTGGAGACCACAGAAAAGATATTTCTTCCTAGATTATGATTGATAGATAAGTTTGTTTCAGACTTTAACTTTCAAGTGATTCTAGGCGTCCTCAAACAGTTTTGTGACTTTGGAGTGTATGCATATAGTTAGTTTCTGAATCTTTTCGAGAACCTATTCAGATATAAAGATCTCTAAAGAGTTTATTTTGTCAAAGACTACTGAAATTAATAACGTTTCTTTTTAGATGTCCATGTCCTCTTAAAAGAAATAGTGAGGCCTTTGCTTAAAACTTGTGGATCTATCCTATATTAAACTGCTAGATGGGGTTCATTACTCCATATTTCACCGAGCTGATGGAGAAAGCAAGTCCAGGAACTCTTAGGTGAAATCTTGATTTTGTTTAGACATGGTGATGGCAAGGAAATTGTTTTGGTCTCCAAAAGGGGATAGTTTATGTCCCTGTGGTCACGATTTTGTCTCCTAGTGGCTTTTGTACACAGTATCTTGTTGGAATGCTTATGGGGAAGCAAAAGGGAAGGGGTAGAGATGCTCTTTTGATATTTTCACTACCATTTGCTCATGTGCTATATTTAGAAAATAATAGTTTGAGACATCTACTTGGTTCCTTAGGAACTATTTTATGGGTTCCTCAAAATTTTAGCTTGTCTCCCACGTTTTTCATTGTTTATACGAAGCCTTTCGGGTGGGTCATACAGGGGCTGTTGGCTGTCACCTCAACTTTTGAATATCCCCAATCTATAAGCAACAGTGACAAGTAGAACAGGGTGAAAGGGAATAATGTGGACATGATTCGAGCAGGTATATGACAACATTAAAGAAAAAAATTCTGAGGAATTTTTACTCTCTTTTAAGGATCAGGTTTGCTTCTTGCACCCAGCATTGATGCTGCAGGACTATGCAGCATAAATTAAAAAAGGAAGGTTTTTTGTCAGTTTTTCCCAAATTAACCTTTTTGAGATTATCTAATAACTATTACATTGTTGTTTTCCTTTGTTTTATTATATTGTTTATAGTTCACCCAAAATAATAATGAAAGTAGAAAAAGAAAGGACTTCCAAATGTCTGCGCACAAAATAGAATATGCATTTTAAAATTATTTGAATTAATAAATGTCATACTTGTGGTATTGGGACAATGTGGACTATGATCCATATTTTATTCTTTTCAGAATATGATAACTTGGCTAAAATAATACAGCAACATCCGGATAGACATGAAACATTGAAGTAAGTATGAAATGAACTCAAGTAGCAAATGCATCACAGAGTATCGCTATGAGATAATAGTGGCAAAATAATTTACATGTGCATCATCAATATTAATATGAAAAATTTGAACATTTGTACATTATAATATAGTGGCAAAGATGTTGGGCTTAAATGGGAATACCCTAATTTAGGTCCCCACAAAGGCAACTAATTTGGGGCCAATTATTCTCTATCAGCCCAAACTCCTCCTACAAGTTCTATAGGACCTGATGACAGGTAGTCCTCAACTTACGACCAGAATTGTGCCCAACATTTCACTTGCTAAGTGAGACATTTGTTAAGTGAGTTTTGACCCATTTTACGACATTTCTTACCACAGTTGTTAAGTGAATCACTGCAGTTGTGAAATTAATAACACAGTCGTTAAGTAAACTTGACTTCCCCATTGACCTCTTGTCAAACGGTCACAAAAGGTGGACACATGACCCCAGAACCCGGCAGCTGTCATAAATATGAGTCAGTTGCCAAGCGTTTGAATTTTGATCATGTGCCCCTTGGGATGCTGCAACGGTTGTAAGTGTGAAAACAGTTCATAAATCACTTTTTTCAGTGCTGTTGTAACTTTGGTCACCATACCAACTGTTGTAAGTCAAGGACTACCTTTATAGCATGCCAGTTAATGGTGTGTACTCCTGTTTTTGAGAACATAACAGAAAATGAAGTATGGATTAGTTTTACTGGTCTTGAACAAAAATGGCCTTTTCATTGAGTTCATTTCCAGGTACAATTAAGTGTTACTTTAATTTTTTGAGCCCTCAATGAACATTTCAAATAAATTGCTTTTGCACAAGCCTGAATTA
>JANHFR010003615.1:95429-116260 GCA_032468015.1 Mimophis mahfalensis
CAAACTGTCAAGGTTGAGAAACACTGAATTAAAAAGTTTCAGGTTATTTGTGTAACAGACCCTCTGGTGCACGCCTGCTTCATCTCCACATCCTTTGAGGTGAGCTTGGGCTTGATTGGCACATCCCCCTCTTTGGGCCGGCACGGCTTGGTTCCCAGGCCCCCCTTCGTCCTCCCAAATTCCATTCTCCTTCCCCTCCCCCCCATTGCAAAAATGTCAGGTGGCAGAATGCAAAGTGACGCTAGCAGGATGGTGGCCCAGACAATATCATTATTATACACTACTTTATAGTTTTAATAAACAAAAATATATTTTTCATAAGTTGGAAATATTCTTACTGTATTGTGTGTTCAAGCAGATAAAAGATAATAAACATTAGTCTGAGTACAGACCAGCAGAGGGCTATCACAGCCAAACTTTCAGCCATTCAGTAACTGCAGTATTCAAAATAAGAAGAAGGTCTCAGAGAATTTCTGAAGATAATCTCACAAAAATTAAGCTTCAGCTGTCCCAAAGGTGTTTTTTTCAAGAGGCAACTGGACTTCCTGGTTTTACTTTGAAGACATTTCGCTTCCCATCCAAGAAGCTTCTTCAGCTTCAGATGGTGGGGAATGGGTGGATTTATAGTCCTTGCAGACAGCTCGTCATTTGTATTCTTTTAGAAAAAAAACTGCTAATGTTGAAAGCATTAATATTCTATCTATCCTACTTCTCAAAATCCAACTTTGATTTCTGTGGAGTATCACAGGGGAAACCGTTACCTGCCTAATTCTAAAATCCTGAAACTAAATGACCCAAGGGCTTTAATGTAGGCATGTCATAAACACCATTAATATTCCAAAAGATACTCAGCATTTCTTTAGTATAATGTTGAGTGCCATCTGACTTGAGAAATGTATCATGTGGCTATATCATCTGTCCATTTTATACTGCATATCTATGTGGTGGGTTTTCTTGTTGTTAAATACAGGAGTGATTTTCCATTAACTTTCTCCTGTGCAGTATGAATTGTCACCTTTGCCATTGTCACTCAAATGATCAGCTCGTCTAAGATCTTCCTATGTTGTTGCTGCCTAATATTAGTACCTGTTTCCTTTAGTTAGGCAGCTGGGAAGATCTTTCTCCCCTGTATGATCCTGTTGGGGTTATACGTTTGGTTCCTGATGTTTCTCACTCACTCCTTCTGTTAACATCACCATCATCACCACCACAGTGAAGTAGCATAGAGCGGGAAAGGAAATGCACACACGATACGTTGTGAATATAAAGATGTATCAGTAAACTCAAGATTAAGTGCACAGATTCAGACATCCGTATTCAGTATTTCCATCCAAAAAGTCTTTTCTACAAATGAGGGGAAGGGGATTATTTCTTGGGAATTTATAGTTAATTGTTTCATATTCTTCAAGACCCTTTGTTGCTAATTTTTCAACTGGTGGTATTTCTTGTAGTTTTATATATCATGAATCTGCAGTAATATGTAAACTCCAAAGTTCTGCTAAAATAAATCTGCTCACTAACAGCAAACAAATTAATTTTAATCTCACTTGCCACATTCCAACTTTCTTTTTTACTTGGGCTTCTCCATTTCCATTAGCACATCTTCCTTATAGCTGCTCAGAAGGAATTATCTTAAGGTATGATGCAAGGTAAAGGTAAAGGTAGAGGTTCCCCTCACATATACGTGCTAGTCGTTCCCGACTCTAGGGGGCAGTGCTCATCTCCCTTTCAAAGCTGAAGAGGAAGCGCTGTCTGAAGACTTCTTAGTCATGCAGCTGGCATGACTAAATGCCAAAGGCGCACGGAACGCTATTACCTTCACACCAAAGGTGGTGCCTATTTGTCTACTTACATTTTTACATGCTTTTGAACAGAAGCTGGGACAAGTAACGGGAGCTCACTCCGTTATTCAGCACTCGGGATTTGAACCGCTGAACTGCCAACCTTTCTGATCGACAAGCTCAGTGTCTTAGCCACTGAGCCACCGCATTGCAAGGAATGATGTAGATCTCTTCGCTATTATGTAGTTCAGTAATTACCTTGCCAATTGCAAGTCACATTAAAGATATGTGGAGACAAGGATCAGGATTTGGGGAATGAGAGGTCAGGAATTTGTTTTCAGTGAGGAGCCCTACACAGGGCAGATCAGAGAGTGGAGAGAGAGGAAGGGAGGAAGGGGGGGGGGAGGGGGACAAGAAGGAGAATGCATGCAACTTGAGTCTTACAATTCAGGCCCAAAGCCTAGGAAGCTGGAAGAATGTAGTAGGAAGGGAAAGCTGCAGGAAAATGACTTGTGTGAGGTTGCAGTTTAATCTGTCCAACGTTGCAGTTTCAACTGCAGGCAGTTTGGTTTCTGCTCCAGTTCTGTAAATCTCCAGATCCCTGTTTATTTGCTCAGACCAATTACAGATGACCGAATGCTGGATTTGGAATACAGCCTTCAGCTTCACACAAGTTTGTGCAGTTAATTATTCTCTCAAATCCCTTCTGCATAACTTCTGTTCAAATAAAAATCCAGTTTTTTCTTAATCCCTGCGCGGTTGGATTCTAAGATAATACAATATGCTCTGAAAGAGTGAAAATTGGATTCACTTTTTAAAAAGCTGCTTCCTTGGAATGTTGCTCTGCCCATTCAAGAATAAGTAATGGCAGGTTACCTGAGGACATACACAAACACACACACACACACACCCAGAAATCTGTCAAAAGGGGTGAAGGATCCTGATTGGAGTTGTCTGGTAAGCTGGGGTGAATATTAGTGATAGACACCCTTTATTTTGTTTGTTCCCCCTGCTACTCTACATCCCAATTAATTTATGATCGGTGTGAGGATACATACGGTTACTCTACAGTGTTTGCAATTAATGTTACAGTACTGTGTAGCAATGAGCATGCAATAATATTTTTGAACAGCAGGGGACAACAGAGGATAACTTTCTTCCAGCAGTTTGTTCTCTAATAAAATTGCCAGTGCCTTTTAATTTATCATGTATTGGCAGGCATATATACACACAAACTATTAATCTTTTTCATTAAATATACCCAGAATATCTGATCTGTGTATCCAAACTGCATCTGTTTTGATCCACAGAGAATGTGATGATTTTTATATCTGAGAAACTGATGCCTCAAGCTCAACCTCCTGGGGAAGCCGGAGTTACGATAATGTTCGTTTTTAATATCAGCTCAGAAACAACAAAGTCTTTCTTTGGCATTAAAGCATATTAAATAAATATGAAACCACGCTATACTTTTCCCTCCCTTCTTATGTTTTTATAATGAGTGGGCTCTTATTTTCTGAAGTTTTTGACCACTTGAAGTAGAAACAGCTTTTTTTTTGTATTTTGTGCCTCAAGATAATCTGAAAAGCATACCATAGATGTAGAGTTTTTCTAGGACCTCTAAAAAAGGTTGGGACCTCAGGTTAGTTATCCCTGTGCTACAGTGAATGTTAACTTATTATTCCATTCCCTCAGAATCCCACTCTAATACTATTTACAATTCTGGATTATTATTTTTTCCAGCCCAAGATTACCCAGCACTTAGTAACTGCCTTGTTTTTTTTTTAAAAAGGGAGAGATTCATCATTCTATCATCTTGCAGATGAAAATAATAACAATCCCCTCTCTTGCTTTCATAACATACCTTCTACAATTTCAGTAGAATTAACCAGTCAAAAGAGCAGAAATTGAGAGGGAGAGATACACAGGTGAGATCTGAAGAGGAGGCAGTCCCATACCTGACACCTGAGGCTCAGATCTGAGAAGGACCAATCTGGGTGAATCCTTGCCTTGCAAATGGTGGGATTGGGTTAACAGTGGCAATGGGAACTGGTGGGATTTCATGTTATATATAATAACAATATCTTTAAACAACCTCTTAAGGCTATTAAACAAGTTCTGCTTATTCCAGATCCTTATGAAGGACTTAGTAGGTAGATAAAAACATCAAATCCAGTCTAAACATCTGGCTGACTGTGCAAATGAACCATAATAATAATTAGCTCAAATATCTGACTAGCTTATATCTCAATTATAACTAAACTGCTTAATGAAGTATTGCATAAAGAAGACATCAGCTACTGGTTAATAATTGACAACTATCTGATTCAAAAAGATCTAGTGAAAGGAACAACACCAGGAAAGTATGGGCTGATAACATGCTTGCCTACAATGCTTAAATTGCTGACAAAAATCATAGCGGACAGCTTCCAAGATGATTTAGAAGAAAATAACATTAGAGAAAAAAGTAGTACAAAAGGAAAAAAAGGAAAAAAATAGAGTCCCAAAAGATCAATTTCTGATTGATAAAACAATTCTGTAGAAGTGCAAAAGTTGAAAAACCAATTTACATAAAGTCTGGGCTGATTATTAAAAGGCATTTGATTTAACTAATCTTTGGGAGATTAATTGCTACTATGATTAGGTCAATTTACTAAAATTGATGGGTCTGCTATAGATTGGTGTATTAATTTTGGCAAATGTTCTTAATTGGTTTCTGGATAATATCTCAATCTGTTTGCCTTATATACTTATTGATTTCTCCCCCATGCCTGATTTTTTTTATTATTATTTTTTGTGTGTGTTTTTTTTTGTATTTGGCTTGACTTAACATGACTCCATTTAAATTGGTGAGTAATTAAGCAGCTGTAATTGGTTGTCAAGCAACAATACTCTAGATTTATATGTCTCTCTAAATTCAGTCCAACAATTACAAAATTGTGTCTTGCAATATCTCTAATCCCTGGAATAATTTAAGTCCTCCTTGTCATTTAGATTACAAAATGGAATGCATAGCACATATCTGATTTAGAATAGACGAGTTACACATATTAAAATTTTAATGATTCACTGACCCACCTGACTAATCAAAGTTTACCCCATAATAGCTTATAACTACATGGAATTCTCTTACGTGAGCATCTGAACAGTGAATGTTTGGATTATTTAAATAGATAACTTGAATTACTGTAGATACCATATGCCATATTAGGAAGAGAGCCAAGAATGTTCCTGGTTTCCTAATTTGACAATGTGATAAATAACACATGAATGTACAGTATCCTTGAAAAAGAAACTTTTTCTGTGGCACAAGCAATTTGCGCCAGGAATCCCTATTCTTGACCTTGCAGTCAAAATACTGGTGCTAGATTAATATGGAGGAGCCTTATGGATTAGCAGAACAGGCAGCTTCTGTGTTTATAGCAATATTCATAACACATGTGCTTAAGTGAACCATGGTTTGCCCAATTGATCCAACTTTCAAGACTTGCCTGAATGCCTCATCTAATCACATAGACTGCATTTGCATAATATGCAGTGTCCAGATATGTGTTTGGCTAGTTTGTGATTCAGTGTGCTGTGCTTTTTAGAAGGGTGAATTTTTAAACTAAGTTTGGAGAATTATATATGAACTATGACAGGCTAGTTACAATTCAGCTTTATGATTCACAAATAGTTTATATGTGAATGCAGAGCTCTTAGCCTTTGCCCATATTTTTTCTTACTCCTCAAAATAAGCCTGTAGAATCTTCCATAAATGAGCATTTCTTGGTTCATCCAATCACCATCTTTTAATGACCCCATAATCCCTTGCAGGGTGGAGTCTGGTCAACTAAATGGAGCTGGGTGTTTATTGGCCGGATGCCCTTCCTGTCACCAATGCAGAGTTAGATTCAGCAGATATATATACTCATTGTGCCCAGAAATATCTGCCTCTTCCTAGGATCGAACTCACAGCCACCTGATCGTGAGGTGAGAGCTCCACCTCTAGGCCACCACACCACTCATGTCTTGGTTCATCCAAACTTGACTGATTTTCAAAACAAACCAGTTCAGATCATGGTTTAATATTTTAGACCATTCCAAAGCTTTTACATGTCATCATAATGGATTAGAAAAGCAGACATTTAATGATAAAAGGCCATCATTTGCAAGTGCCTGAATTGTAGTCATTAAAACGTTATCCATTGAAGACCAATTCATTTGCCATTCTTAATATACAGGTTTGCCTACTGGAGTCATAGATGATGGGTCATCCAGTTCATCCCCTGACTAGATGGTTAGGGGAGTTAATTTTTTTTATCAAGTACTGATATCTGGTTGTTGTTTTTTTCAGAGAAAGAATCCAATACCAGTTAATGTGCCAATATCCAAAACTGAAAATGCGGCAGACTGAAAAAATTCTGCATTTCTCAAAAGACACATTTTGCTCCATAATGAATTTCTAAAGAAACAGGAGGAAACAGTTATAGCCAAAGAGGATTTTTTAAAAAAATGTTCTTTTTTATTTCCACGGCTGATAAAGCATCAGCAAGTAAATGTGCCTTCCTGTATTTTCTATGTATTATTATCCATTGTCGAGCTCCTCTTTCTCTCTTGTTTTTTTTTTTTTCCTTTATAATTATTCCACCCAGTAGGGAGAATTTGTGCAATCAGTCAAATGAAAGAACAGTGATTTCATCTGGAAACAATGGTAAGACAATAACATGCATAGATTGCACTGAAAAATTTGTGTACAAGAGGTAGGGAACACTGTGCTATATAATCTGCCAATTGCTACCTGTCAAAGTGCCATAACTGTAGAAATATATATTAGGGCTGGTGAGCTGAATTATGGATAGCATTTGAAGGGCTGTATTATTTTGTTAATATCTGAGCTTGTTATGGAAGGCTAAGAGGGCGCACCAGCTAGGCAAGAACATTATTATCTCTTGAATATTATTATCTCTTGAAGAAAATAAATAGCTGCAGGAATTGACAGTATTCGATTTTACTAGTTGACTACCTATTGACAGCGAAAGAAGAAGGGGACGACAGAAAATGAGGTGGCTGGATGGAGTCACTGAAGCAGCTGGTGTGACCTTAAATGGACTCTGGGGGATGGTAGAGGACAGGAAGGCCTGGAGGAACATTGTACATGGGGTCGCGATGGGTCGGACACAACTTTACAACTAACAACAACAACAAACTCTTGACACTACCAACTTAAAGCACAGGGCTTGAATTCGGATATAACTATATTTAGAGTAGATTGAGTGGTGCAAAGAGCCATGGAAAGATATATGCTTGGCATGGCAAGGCAAGATAGAAAGACCTGCACATGGATTAAAGTAAAAACAAAAGTAGACAAGATCATCAAGAGAGTAAAAGAATTGAAACGGAAATGGGCTGGTCACCATACCTGTCAAGTTTAAATTCTAAAAATAGGGGAATTTAAAAAATCTGGAGCCACGCCCCTTAATTTGCATAACCCGACCTTGCTAATGATCCTCTGCTGAAAATTCAGTTTGTTCTGAATTTTTAAAGTATATACTCGAAACTTTGAGCTATCAAAGAGAAACAGCTTGTTTTGTGTTAATACAAACTAGATCTTTTAAAAAATAAAAATAAAAAAAATTATATATGTGGTCACCATGTTTTTACATATTCTATCAATATTAGTTTTATGTAGCAGGCAAGAGAACCCCAAGCTTGTGCTTGTTTGGCAGCACATATTAGCTGAAATGCTTCAGAAGCTGGGAAAGGAAGGTGTGTATTTGTGTGTGTGAGACAGCGCGCGTGCGTCTGCCTTTAAGTGGCAGAGCAGCAGAGAACTGTAAAGGATTCTTTTACGGGAAATTTTAAGAAGATGTGGGACAGAGGGAAAAAAACCGGAATTTCCTGGGCAATCCGGGACACTTTACAGGTCAGCTGGTCACATACAAGAAGAACTGATGGCAGGTGGACCAAGGCAGTCATAGAATATCATTTTATCAACAGTCTTGATAAAAAAGAGTCCACGAAAGAGACCTAAAACAAGATGGATCGACAACATCAGCAAGAACTGCTGGCCCAACTGGCAAAAGAAAGCTTAAGACCTTATTGGTTGGAAACGCACGGAAGAAGACTTTATCCTGCAGTGGATAGACAATGGCTAAAATAATGAGTGTAGATTAATTGAAGAAACAGTATTATTAACTTCAATATTAATTACAGTATTATTTACCCGTATTAACTTTGGTGGGTCAGAATTCCACCTAAAATAGGAGCAAACCATGATGCATATCCCAATATGATGCTATTCGTGGCTTAGTAGGGCCAGGCTATCTGTGGGACCACCTTTCCCTAAGGACAACTACCTGTCCCACCAGATCTGTTCATCTGTTAAGCATTGCTTGGATTTGAGCTGCCATGACTTACCTGAGTCCTTGCAATGCCTTATGGCAGAAAATTTGGTTGTGTAGAGAGGAATAAAAGAGTTTTTTTTAAAAAAAAATAATAATAATCACATTTGAATGTATCCATAGCACTGGTCAAAAAAGTCAAGATGGGCAGGGGAGCCATGTAGTTGAAGGCCCCCCACCACATTTGCATACATGAGATGCATGCAAGGCATGTTAAAATTCTTGACTTTTTTGACCAACCCTGTAGACACCACTTCCTGAACACAAGGGTATCTCTCATTTCCTAATCAATATAGACCCAAGCTGCTGGCACGACGGTATTGCTTTCAATGAGCAGAAGAGCAAAAGCTTACTTCTTGCAATCCCTTTCTCTACAATCTCTCCACCCTACAAAGGGAGAAAAAAGATGTCACACGTCAGGCAGAGGGCAACATCTATTGACTATGATGGCAATCACGAGGCTGATTTACAAGCAATTTACAATGCTTGTAAATGGGCCATAAAGTTGTTTTGTACAGCTGTCTGCTTATTAAAAACAGAATGATTCTAAGATCAGAACTACATGATGTGATATATCAAAAATTGGACTCCTGGCTGTAGAGGAGATAGAGAACTGAGGATTTTAACATTACAAACATTATTATTACTATTGTTTGTTTATCTAATAAATAAAACAATATTTAAAGTGAATAATTTCTGATGATTCGGACTTTAACCAAGAACTTAAGAATTTTGGAGTAACTTTGGAAGTTCCAAACAAGGTGGGTATGTTTGTAAAGGTAATATGTCAAATACAATGCATTTGAAACGTCCAACTATTTGGTGAATCCGTAGGACTCCAAGAACTCTTGCTAATAAAATTATTATTGATGTTTTCTTCCAAAGCTTTTCAACTTGGGTTTACAAATCCTACTGTTTATCTCTTTACATTTGGTTCATGACCTGAGATTGAATATCTTCCCCCAGGCTTTCAAAAACAAGCTAAAACCTTAACACTTTGGGCCAGACCTGGCAATCCTGGTTATTTGGGAAATTTTCATAGGAGATTTAAATAATAATAATTAGTCATGTACATGAGGAGTAATTATATACCAAAGAATGATACTTTTGCAATGTCTATAATTAAGGAACAATTTAAGTTTTAATTATCCACTGCTATCTTCAGTGACTGATAATCCAGCGATGAAACAAACATTAAATACAAGCACAACAGTTTCTGAAGTCAAGAACAGGCTATCTGAGTTTTCATTTATGATTGTGGCTTTCTCCCTTTCTTGAAGCTTCAGGGAATTTGTGCTAAAATCTTCAAATGCTAGAGTGGAAATAATTTTTGTATAAATTATTCAAAACTTTGGATGTTCCTTTGATGAGCTTAACTCCCTTGGGCAGACTTCTGCTCTGATTTTGCAATATCCAAATCACCCCAATGGGAGTTAAGCAGTTCAAACTTAAAGTGGATTTTTGTCACCTTCTAAAGTAAAATCTCAAAAGCAAATAGAATTCAGCATTTAAAAGAAATCTACCTTTAGGTTACATCCATGGTTTCCCTTTGAAATGGTGGCTCGCAAACGTTCCAGTGTGCTCTTCTTGGGGGTAGTGCTATTATTCAGAGGAATCCTTTGGATTTATAGCATTCATCAAAATGACAGATACAACATTGGCCCAGTATAATGCAAGTTTCTCCCCTTTTGTAAAAGCCTTTGGGGAAGCCTCAACGTAGAGAGGAGAGACTGAGAAGAAAATGGTGCATCTCTCCGTGTAACACCAAAACTCCACTTTCCCCCCCAAACCTATAGACTGCTCACATCATCCAAATTTGGTAGCAAAATGATGATTCCTGACAGAACATTTTTACAGATTTTGCTTTTATTGTTATTTTTCCATCAAACAAATGAAAACCTAAGTAAGAGGTATGCTTCTAGTTGTTGTGACCTAGGCTTCCCAAGTACACCCAAAGCCAATTCCTTAAACCGAAATCCTTTGTTTATTATCAATACAAAGAATGTCTCTTCAGCAACGTCCTAAATTACAGACCTCTAATCAGACTTAGAGAGCTACCTGGCTGATAAAGTCCAAACACACTTGGCAGCCTACATGACTCGACACAGAAGCAGGAACACAGTTTCATGAGAAGAAAATTGAACAAATTGTTTCCTGCAGACACCACTCCCCTTTTGCTCTTCTTTATGCCTTAGGGGAGTGGACATTCTCACGTATTGCCTTACTCACATATGGCCATTCTCACATATGGCCTTACTCTCACATCGGCCCCTTTATCTGTTCTCGACTCTTGGCAGCTCTGTGCACACAGGCACTGGTGATAGGTTCCAGCTGCCCTCCTGCCTTACTAATGTCTGTCCAAATCTACTGCCAGCTCCACTGTCCACTAGCAAGCCACAACACAATATACCATTTGAAATCTTTTTCAAGAGGCAACCAGACTTTCTAGTTTTTCTCTGAAGACATTTCACTTTGCAGAGCTGAAGAATCTTCTTGGAAATGTCTTCAAAGGTAAACCAGAAAGTCTGGTTGCCTCTTGAAAAAACAGTTTTGGGACAACCGTGACTGAGAATCTCCACAGTTACAATTTTAAACATTTTTAAAAGGCTGACGTAGGGCTGCACAACCTACAACTCACCAAGCAGCCTGCTGAAGGTTTTTTAAAAAAAACAAAACAGTAAATTTACAGCTGCTCCAAAACACATGCTGCTAAGCATCTCTAAACTTCCCTTCTGCTGATCAGCATTTTGGGGATTTTTTTCTGACACCCACAGGATTTTTAATTCATCAGTGTGCCCCGTGCAGGCCAGGTCTGAAGTGTCATACTAGCTTGCAAATCACTTGATCCTATGACTTTTTAGCCATATTTTTTTTCATCCTTCTAGTTAGCCTTCCAAATGCTGGAGTTGGTTTTTTTTTTTTTTTTAAGTTGTAATTTTTGGAAGAACACTTCAGTATATCTTGCATTTTTCAATTCGCTAATGTGTCTGTGTATCTTTCAGGAACAATTCACATTTATTTAATAGTGACTTCCATGTTTTTGATGTGGGGCTATTGTCCAAAACAATTTTAGCCCAAACTTAAGCTTGGATTTTAATGGAAGTGACTTAAAAGAGCTTACAGAGGTTATATAAAATGGAGGTGTTTACTGCATGAATGGTTTTCCATGAATTCCTGTTGAACGCTAGCCAGCATAGCTAGCATTCGCTAATTTCTACCTTGCAATTGATTTGAGGTCGATGGGTCAAAAGAACTGAGACTAGGAATGTGAGGCTTCAGGCCTGAAATTGGAGATCTTTATTTACAGCTAATTACAGCAGCATCTTGGAAGCATGGGGCAAGCAAGGATTACAAGTAACGAGAGAGAAGAAGAAAAAGCAGAAGGAGAGAAGGCAGGCATACAAGCCTGTCTTATATAGGCTAGCATAGCCGTTGGTGAACTGGTGCACTATAGCAACATTTAGGCACGAAACCCAGGCTTCTTCCAGACAGCCTGTCGCCAGCGAAGTGAGTGTGGTATGACTCCCAGGCAGCAATCTTGACTCACATTATACATACATTTGAAATCAATTAATGAACACAAAAATATTTAACAATTCCCTTGTGTGAAATGTTTCATAATAGAATAATGACAATTATAGTTCCTATCAGAATGATCAGTGTCTGGTCTGTTATTTATTTTTATTATTAGGGCTTTTTTTATTCCACCCTTGTCATTTTATAAATATCTCAAGGTAGCAAACATACATAAAACTTTCTCTTCCTATTTTTTCCCCACAATAGCAACCAGAACAGAGAGTGACTGGCCCAAGGTCATCCAGTTGACTTTTATGCCTAAGGGAGGACTAGAACTCACAGCCTCCTGGTTTCTGAATCAGGGCCTTCACCACTACACCAGACTGGATCACAGTTCTGTATGTGTTTTGTTTCCAAGCTAATTATGATTTTCAAAACAGTAATATTTTCATTAAAATTGATATTTACTCCTGTCCTCTGTATAGTCTAAAAGATTCTTTTCTTCCTCTCTTTTGAATGTCAAAAGATGACATTAAAGCATACCCTGCCATAGCAGAGGAATAACTGAAGAAGATGACATTAAATTCTCTGATAGCATTGGAAAATATAAGAGTAACATTTACAACTTTTACAGTTCCCATCATTCCCTCAGGTTAATTAATAATAATGTTTAAAGTTTTTTTGGATTTTTTAAAGAAAAAGATTGCTAAGGGAATGAGGCAAAATCTTTCCTCCCTTATTTCAATCTTAGAAAAGGAGTCCAATTTAAAAAAAAAATGTGTCAAAAACTCCCATTCTGGAATTTTATATGTATATATATATACACATGTGACATTCTTTCATAAGCTTCAGGACACTGTACCAAATCAGAATCTGTGTTCATCAGGTCTAAATTTACATGTCTTAGTACAAATTTCAAAGAATTCTGGGATTTGAAAATGCTTTAATGGATGCATCAGCCTCCAATGAGTTAATTGCTTCTCTTGCTGTTCCCAAATAAAGATGGAAAGAAATCCTTGGGTATCCCTTATCCAGGTTCCCTGACTAAAGGACCACCTCCTGGTGTGTTGAACTTCAGTCACAACCTTGTTGGCTCTGCATTATTGAAACTGAAGTCAACATGTATGAAGGACACAATTTGAGGTCAGGCTGACCTTGCATTGTGTAGTGGGATTCAGTAGGCAAGAACCAGACCAGCATAGCTACAACAGTATTTATTGACTCAAAACTGGAGCTGAGGAAGTGTAGGCAAATGCCTGTAATTTATACTCTGGGCCCACAGAGTCTTAGCCAATCATAATGCTTAAAATACCCAACAAAATATGAATGTTACAAGTTTCCCTCCAAAACAGTTGGAACTAACAGTAAGGGTCATCTAAAGGTTAGTTTCACTTTAGCAGGGTTAGCAGTTAGGGTCAACGAAAGATTAGTTTCACTTTAGCAGGTTAGAAGTTAGGGTCAACTAAAGGTTAGTTTCACTTTAAGAAGGCCTAACATAACTATATACATTCAATACAACACCTTGTTCCTAAACAAAAAAATAATTTACCCTCTGGAAACAGTTGCCCTGTGGGTCAAAGTATTCCCTTCTGCTCTCTCTTTCTTGCAGTTTGATTCTGGGCATGCTCACAAATGTCTCCCATAAATTCATTTTGAAGAAAGGGCATGAAATAACAGAGGGTATGCCCTGCTTTGGATTCATTTCCTTAAAAAAATGTTTTGCTACTGCTACACCTGGAAACCTTATCATCCTGGGAAAAGGTGTAGTCACCTTTCCAATCTAAAGGCCTGTTATTATCTGCCCTCTCAGTTGTGCTATATATTGTGTACCTAGAATTGCCTGTAAACCTGTGTGATGCCATCACCTAGGCTTCATTCTCCTTATCAAAATCATTATTATGTCTTTTGTCTGCATTGATCCAGTAGCCTGAAGGGGCACACCATCACTTTTAATTTAAAATCAGATGAATTCTGACATACAGGTGAAGAGAAATTTGACCTGAGTGAAAATTACTTCATTATGCTGCTTATTAAAAACATAGCTAGATGCATGAATTATTTCTGGGTGAAACTTAATATTACTGGTTAAATCTGTGGAAAGACAAGCAAAAAGAAATGGAATGGGTTGGGAAAGAGAATTCACTTTAGTGAACTCTTGATTTGAATCGGTGACATTTTCAAATTCAGAGATACTTATAAGATGTTACCGCTAAAGAAAAAGCCTCAAATCACTATAAATATTTGCTACTGAAAAATCCATTCAATATGCAATTTTAAAAGGCTCAGTCTAACAAGGAACTAGAGTTCTCCATTCTGCCTAAACAAAAAATAATAGTATATCTTAGACTGACTTTATTCCACATCACAATTATTTTAGACCCCCTGCATTTATAAAGGAAAGTGTTATATAAATAACTGTGCTATTGAAGACCTACTGTCTACTTCTGATTTACTGTCTACTATGTTATAATTGTACAGAATATAAACAGAAGCTGGGCAACATTTTATTTGTGGGTGACCAAATGCATAATATCTCCCAGCTTCTGTTTAATAATTTGTAAGATGGAAGAGTAAACTAATTCAAATGACTTCAAGTAGCTGATGGAAGAACAAGCAATATTATAATAGCTGTCTTCTGGGGTAATGTTGAACTGCCACCAGAGTTAATCATAGTGTTTGTAAATGTGCATAGTTTATGTTGCTATTTCTGTAGCTAGAGAATGAGAACAGGTATCCCCAATACAGTCTACAATCCAGTCCAGCACTCCTCAACCTGGGTGTGTGCTATGTTGAATTTAAACCTCCAGTTCAAATGCCCAGTTGAGCATAGGGCATTACATATAAGCCCAGGATTATAGTTTAGTGGTGGTGGTTATTTAAAAATGAGATCTGAGGGAAGCAAATGACAGAAAATGTAAACAGGTTAAACTGGCTTCTGCGTTCCAGTGACCATGTTATTAAAATGATGACTTGTTTAGTGTAGTTGTTAAAGTATCAGACTACCAACTGAGAGATCATGAGTTCTAGTACTACCATAGGCATAAAGTCAGCTAGTTGACCTTGGGCCAGTCCAATAGGATGGAGATAAGGGCAAACATTTTCTGGAACCCTTGCCAAGGACTATTCCAGGTAATTGCCACTAGTCAAAAACTGACTGAAAAGCACACCTGCACTCATACACAAAGTGGTAAAAATGGTAACCAACAAATATCCTCAAACCATAATCGAATAAACACATGGTATTTTCTGGATGATTCGGATGCTTATATTTGTGCCTGTATGACTTCAAAATATTTTTTAAAAAAACATTATAAAGTACAATAACTAAGGGCTCTCAGCTACTGAGATCATTATGATATTTTATTTTACATTGGTTTAGTAGCTCCGAAATTTAATGCAGATATCTTCCTGGTTCCTTTATGACATATTGTCTGGTAATGATGCCAGCCTTTCTTTAAATATAAAGACAGGCTGATTCATACAACCTATTGAGCATATTTTACTTATGAAATAAGGAAACAAATTGTAGAATCCTTGGTGCCCTTTGAGCTTATTTGGTTGCTTGCAGATGTTTCATTACCTCTGATTAGGTAATGCCAGTTCACCCCTGAGCTACATACAGTATTATTCTCTTCTAGGAGGAAACAAGGTTCTTGTGACAAAGTATTATCTTTGACACAATGCGCACAAACCCTGAGATTAACTGAATCCACATGCATAAAGACACCATTAGCATGGCCTGAGTGGCATTAACTTTTTCTACACATATATGTTTCTAATTTCCAATTTGTTTTGTATATATAATATTATGAAAGAATTAAAAAACATGGATGAATTCTAAACACCATCTTTCTGAGCTTGCTGTAGATTTGCAATAGAGATAATTTCTTACCTAGAAGTTGATGTTAGACAAAGAATTGGAGAATGGTCAGCTAGTAGAGCTAGACAATCCATAACCCACATGGAAAGCGGGACCATTTAAGGCCAGATTTAGAGAGATGGTATTGTAATCTATGAAATTAGTTTTTGCTCATGTATATTTTTAGGGCAATAATGGCATGGTTGCTGGAATAATTATTATGCTGCTCCTTTCATCTTTCTGGTTCCCTTTTCCCTCTACATCCAAAACATTGTTAATTGTTGTACAAATTGCAGGATTTAACTCTTGTCAGTGTATCCTTCTATATATCATCATTGATGAGGACAACCGAGCCAGATGTGTCCAGATTCATGAATGGATGGGAGATTGGGATAGCTCATTAATTTGCTTTGACATGACCTCACCAGCCCTTGAAGGATGCAAGAGTTATATCAGCGTGCTGCATTAATTAGCCATTTCATCATCCTACTTATTAATATTGCCCCATGTTGTTTTAACATAGAAGGAATGTCTTTTTTTAAAAAAATCATAGCATTTCTTAATTTGGATGGCTTAAGCATAAATAACAGGTTTGGGGGAAAGAATGTATTTTCTTTCCCTTTCTGAAAGGAGAAAATTTGACAAATGGCAGCTATCATATTTTCAGGGACATTCTGCTCTGCCAGAAAAAAAAAATCGTTGATTTCATTATTTACTTTTTAATTACAATGCAGGCATGCATTTTATGTAATGACTTTGCTCAGGCAAACAAGGCAACATCTGCAGCACTGTTTGATGCACTTTGCAAGCTAAGATATATTTCAAGAGGCTTCATTTTGCTCTGGAGAACTTTCAGTTCGGTATAGTTTGGTTAACTGAGGAAAGAGACCACAGATAGAAATGCAATTTTCAGGGAAGGAAGAAAAAAGCTTCCTGAGAAGCTGCGGTCTTTCTTTAGAAAATCTTTATTCTACCTTTCTATCACATCATAATAGAATCCGCCCTGAAGATAAACAGGGACTTCTGCAACTAAAGCCTTGTTAATCTTTCGAGGCAGGCAGAAGCAAAGCCAGGAGAAAGAAAGATAGACGGGCTTAAGTTTACCCATCAAAGATTTCCCACCAGAGGCATCTACAGGATCATGTGATTTCATCAAAATGATGAAGGTGGCTTTGCACTCAAACTTTGCTTGTTTTGTATGAGTGGTTCCTGTGGGTCGTGACCCCTTTGGGGGTCGAATGACCCTTTCACAGGGGTCGCCTAAGACCATCGGAAAACACATATTTGCACGAAGCCCATCACATATACCCCGTACAAATATGGTTGGGGGTCACCACAACATGAGACACTGTATTAAAGGGTCGTGGCATTAGGAAGGTTGAGAACCACTATTTACATTTGTGTGATGTCACTAGGCCCCTCATATAAAAGGGGTGGAACTTGTTTACCATTGACATGGCACTGCTTTTACCATTTCGCCCATCTAATCCACCCAGTGGACATTTCTGCTTCCCACTTCTGAATTAATCTGTTTCCTCCATGAAATAATACTATTATATATAAAACTAAAATTTTGGAGTGGCCTAGGGCATTGCTCTCGCCTCAGAGTCAGAAGGGCTGTGTCAGCAGAAAAATCTGCTGGCATAAGGGTTGTACACTTAAAAGCCCCAGAGACAGTGTGGGCCAATGAGAAGGGAGAACAGGGATTTGAATCTTCCTCCAACTGACATCAGAGGGTATTTAAGGGACAGCCCAGTGACTATTACCTCAGTCCTTGTAAGACCCGGTGGTACAAAGGTCTGCAGAGCTAGTCATAGGACAGCTTAGGGACTAGGACTCATGTTCCATAGGGAATAGTTAGATATAAGAAGAAGTATCTCTTAGACTGTAATAATGATAATCGTACAGAAGAAACTGTAAATACTTGATAGTTTTTATTGTACAATAAATACAGTTTATTTATTTGTACAAGTCTCTGGCATCACTTGCTGTGCTGTACAGGGTGAGAGAAGATCCAAGCGACCTCAGAACATTCAAGAATATTTCAGTAGGCTATGAGTTCAATCGTAGGTAGCAGCAGATATTTCTCTTTCTGGGTGCAGTAATTGTCTATTGTGAACTCTGTCTAGGCATCAGGAAGAACATCTGGCTAGTAAACGCTTGAGCTCCACTCAGTCATCCAGATTCCACCCTGATAGCAAGGAATTACAGGGTCATTAAAATGCACACACACACACAATTTCTTCGCTTTTTGGCAAAGATCAAATGTAGCATATATAATTAAAGTGGAAAAAATTCAAAAGAAATTTGTCTCATCTGATTAAGTAAGACACTTTATATATTACAAAACCTGTTGGTATTTAAACTTTAATTCATGAAATTTTAAAATAAAGTCATAGTTATAAGAAGCTATCAATATCTAATTCAACCCACTTCAGCTAGTTGTATTACACTTCAACTGAGAAAGACAATTAGTTAGAATTAAGTACCAGATTGCTGTTTTCAAAAAAGCATATTTCCTATACAAAACACCTTGGAATATTAAGTCAGTTCTAAAAATCTTCCTAATGTAATTTTGAAAAATTCTAAACTATGGTACTCAAGTTTTTTAAGCCTAATATAGTTGACAGGGGGACCATAAGATAACTTATCTAATGGTCCTTGCTGACCTTAGAAGTTGCAGATTTTATTTAAAAAGTCACCTCCGTTCTGTAGACTAAAGAGGGCAGGGTAGTGGTGGAAATTGCATAGGCTGCTACTAAACTCATTGTGTTTGTAGATGCAGATTCCAAGATGGTGGGTATGAACATATTATTTTTGACTTTGGATACATATTAGGCAGTTCCTATAATCCTGCATCTCTTCATGCTAAAAAATATCATAAAAATCATGGCTAAACTAGGCCTAGAACAGCAGTCACCAACTGGTGGTCTGTGAACCACTGGTGGTCCATCAGAAAATTCTGGTGAGCCGCAGAAAAATTATTTGCTTTTTTTTTATACTGCACTAAATCAGGGGTCCTCAAACTACAGCCCCTGGACCGGATGGGTGATTTATTATTACACAGCATTCATGCAACAAAAATATAAAATGTTGGGCTACTCAATGATAGTAAATCAATAGTAGCTCGTAACTTGTTCATTACTTGTAGAGCTGAACGAGGCAGCTTCTGAAGTGGAAGCAAAGAATCTCAACATGAATTAGAAGAACAAGCTAGCTGAATTTGCTCAACCTATCAATGACTTTATTGCTTTCATTTATTATTAAGCTTGTTAAACTAATGCAGATTAAAATAAACATATATAATAACAATAAGCAATTTAAAATTCAATTTCCACATTAGTGAACAGAAGCCCACTAGACCAGGCACATGTAATAAGTGAGGAGGGTCATGTCACTTCACTTTTAGAACCATCCAGCAGTTAAACCTAACTGGACCAGATGAACAGATAGTTTGATCTGGTTGTAAGGCAACTTCTTTTGTACGTAGATGAATGAGATCTCAGAGGTGGACAATTATTTGTTTGTTTCCTCATCAGAATTAGATTTCACCTTTTTACTAAGATGTCCACAGTACATCAATAACCACATCTGTCTGGTTGTTTTTCAGAATATCATGCCTTCTTTTTTGAGATTCCTTTATTCTTGAGATGTTGCCTAAGGATATATCTAGTTTCTATGTCTTCTTTGACACTTGTTTTTCATTCTAGTGAAATGGGCATGTTTTCAGCTGTTTGCTTCCCTTGAGGATTGGACAGAGAGAGTCAGATAAGATACTTGATTTCCACTCTCAGACTTTGTGAAGATAATATAAAAAGAATGTTTAGAGGGTTTTTGTTTTGGGGGTTTTTTTTGCAAAGGGGGGAAATGGTCTTCCTAGTATTTCCATGAGAATTCTATTCAGGGTGAATAGTACAATACATAAAATATTAGCAATAAATATAGTGGCTTTGCTATATTTCTTGGAGATCCAGTTGTGGTATAGAGCCTGTTCAATGACTGTACTGAATGCTATGAATGGAATTAGAGCCACTGATTACGTTTCTGTGTTTTAATATTATTTTTAGTATGGTTTTTATTTTGTTGTTTTATTTCTGCATTTTGCTTATTGTTCTTGATGTTTTAAAACTGTTTGTGACCTGGCCAGAATAATATATGTGAGATTGGTGGCTATATAAATTGGCTGGCTCGCTGGCTGGCTGGCTGGCTAAACAAACAAACAAACAAATCTTGGTTGACTTGCTTCTTGATTTCAGGCTGATATTATCCTGATTTGAATGAACTGTTCTTGTATGGCATTTTCCTATTTGTAATTAGCTTGGATTCTCAGGATACTGGTGGGAAATTGATATTTGTCCCTTTTAAAATTCTGATATTTATCAGTCACTATAGTAATTTTTGTAGAAAGCATATGGCAGTTCCATATTAAGAAAATAGTCATTTTCTGTATCAGAAATGGCTGGAGGTCAAGAAAGCTGTGAAAAGTGTACAATAATAATTTGTAAAAAAATTCTCAAATGTAGACACATAAGAAAGAAAAACCTCTTGTTCTAATCATCAAAACCATTTTAGGAAACTTGAACTGGAAGCTGAAAATTAAATGTGTGGGGAAAATAAGTCTTACCATGACAAGACAATTGTATAAGGGTGGTAGCTGACAAGCCTCCCTAGAAATAGCTGTTCCATAATTATTCTCTTCGGTAACAGAGAAAGACAGAGAAAAATCAGCTCCACTCTCCACTGATTTTCCCTGTAACAGACTTTCAGAGAGCAAGTTCCCCTTCATTATGGTATAACTGCTTTTAGCAAATTGCCTGTTAAATACCAAGAACATATTCGACTGCATTTGTATTGTAAAAAATTGCCTTGTATTGAGAAGCTGAAGATCATAATAACATGGAAGTATGCCTTTTCTGCTGTGGCACCTACCCGGTGAAATGCCTCCCCATGTATGCACAGCCCCTACCTTATGGAATCTGCACAGCTGTGAAGATCTGGCTCTTCCCCAGGCATTGTGGGCATAACATTGGAAGCTCTAACATGGGTGCATGGGTTCAGCAGTTGATGGTTTTTATTGAGCCTCATTGTAGTTTTAATTTTTGTTTTAATTTTCTTCCCTTTCCACAGTTCTCAAATGATAAATGAACCAATTAATTGTTTTTTTAAATGACATTGAAATAGTTATACTTCGTTTTCTAATGATCTTTTACGTATGCATTATTCTATGATAGAAGGAAAAAGGGAGAAAGAAGAGAGAAAGAGAGAAAGGGAGAGGGAGAGGGAGTGGGGGGA
>JANHFR010003616.1:21502-32002 GCA_032468015.1 Mimophis mahfalensis
AAGGAAAGGAAAGGAAAGGAAAGGAAAGGAAAGGAAAGGAAAGGAAAGGAAAGGAAAGGAAACAAAAGGAAAGGAAACAAAAGGAAAGGAAACAAAAGGAAAGGAAACAAAAGGAAAGGAAACAAAAGGAAACGAAAGGAAACAAAAGGAAACGAAAGGAAAGGAAGAACGGAGAAGTGAAATTAAGGGAACAGAAAGAGGACAAAAGGGAAGGGGGAAGGAAAGGAAAGGAAGGGATGGGAAGGGGAAAGGAAAGGAAAGGAAAGCAAGAAGAGAGAGGAAGGGGAAAGGAAAGGAGGAAAGGGAGGGAAGAGGAAAGGAAACAAAAAGAACAGAAAGAAAGAAGGAACAGGGAAATGAAAGGAAAGGAAAGGATTACCTGGGCAAAGCCGGGTAATCAGCTAGTAAATAATATGGGAGAATTAAAAATGAACCAGGAGTTAATAGTACAAGGGATAGACCTACCATGGAGGCCATGACTACAATTAGAATCTAACTATGAGAAAGATAGGAAAAGCTATGGGTTGAGTAAAAAATTTAGTGATTTGGACCAAATTTTGATGAGAACCAATGGAAAAATAATTAGAAAATTGTATAAATACTTATTAATAAAAAAGATGGAAGGAAAACGAATTAATGGGAACATAACAATTTGGGCTAAAAATATTGGCCACACGGTCGATACAGACACCTGGCAGGGTGTATGGATTAAAAATCTTAAAATGACCTCATCTGTACCATATAAAGAAAACCAATATAAGATGCTATGCACTTAAATACTTTGGGCACTAAATGAGAAGGAAGGACTCAGTGGAGAAGAGCCTAATGCTGGGAAAGGTTGAGGGCAAAAGAAGAGGACGACAGAGAATGAGGTGGCTGGATGGAGTCACTGAAGCACTTGGCGTGAGCTTAGACTCCAGGGGATGGTAGAGGCCGGGAAGACATTGTTCATGGGGTCGCGATGGGTTGGACACAACTTCACAACTAACAACAACAGATGGCATTATTCACCCACTAAATTAGCAAGTATGCATAAGAACAACGTAGCTAAATGTTGGAAATGTGGGGAAACACCAGCCTCATACTTCCACATGTGGTGGAAGTGCTCTAAGGCAAAAAATATTGGACAGAGATTAAAATATTTATAGAAAATATGATAAAATGGCCTATAGAACAGAAGCCTGAAGTATTTTTACTAGGAATGATACCGTCAAATTTTAATAAACAGGAGACTTACTTAATATTGCATGTCTTAACTGCAACTAGGATAATGTATGCCCAAATGTGGAAAAAACATGGAATACCAATAGAAACTCAAAGAATTAATAAAATTTTACAATGTGCAGAAATGGACAGGTTGTTCCTAAAATTAAAAGGGAACGAGGACTCAAAATATATAAAACATGGAAAAGCTTTTATGTTTGGTTTGAAAACAAATATAGAAAATGGAGACAGGGAATAAATTAAGAGGCTCAAAATATATAGGTGATGGACACCTATATAGGTATATGTGTAAGTGTTTATAAAAAGCTATATTATACATATAAAAGGTATATAAAAAATTAAATACATGATGAATATAACCAATTGTAATGGGCGAATGCTCAGAAACTGTAATCTTTAATTTGATAATGGAATTTTACTGTATTTTCTTTTTTCATTCTTTTTTCTTTTCTTTCTTTTCTTGTGTTCTTTTTTTGTACATAATAAAAATTTATTTTTTTTAAAAAAAAGAATCCAGACCTCATCCAAAGCGGGATCACATATTTAAGTCTGTTAGTGACACACAGGAATGTTATCTTTGAGAATGCAATTCTTACCTAATATCTAGTTTCAGAGGCTGTACTGACACAATGGCTTGAGTTGATACATTGCACTGCCCATTAACCATGATCTACAAATCAAAATGGCCAACTCACATGATATGCAAAGTCAAAACAAAGCATAATCATAGTCTGACATAGCTCGATGTGTGTTGCCATTCTATTACTATTTTTCACTATTACATTTGCATAAAGAACTTAACACTTAATCAATGCAATAACTTGCCTCCCGAGTTATGGTGATCTATTTCTGGAGGTCTTCAAGAAAAGACTGGATAGCCATTTATCAGGATGGAATAAGTTCTCCTGCTCTGGGCAGGAGGTTGGACTAGATTGCTAAGGTCCCTCCCAGTCCTGTGATTTTATGATTTTAAATCTGCTGAAAAGTAATCCAGCACAGACAGAGCACTACTAATGGCATATCTACTGAATAGAAGGATAGTGTCCCTTTACAGATAAACATTTATCTACAAGCTAGGATATAAACTCTCAAATTAACAACTGAACTAACAAAATTGGTTTTGTTGAGAATTCAGTTAACAACTGAGAATTCAAAATTGGTTCACCCCACTTGCTAAATATAGTTTTCAGCTGCAAGGAGAAATTGAAATTGAAAAAGAGATTCATATAAAGATTTTTCACGTTTACCATTGTATATTTTACCTTTTCCCAAAAATTTAAAATTACTTTATGCAATTAGAGAGAGTTCATAAAAATTAAAAAAGAAAAACTGTTTATATTGTAAAAGAATGACATTTCCTAGGCATTATATATTCTTATCCCAATAGCTACAATCCTGCCTAAAGTGTCACAATTCTGTTCACAGGATAGACTCTTGCGAATCTGAAAACATCTCTAAACGTTAACAGCTGCATACTGTACACCCAAACCCAACTATTCCATAATATAATTCTGAAAGAATAAACCTCAATATTAACTCAAGAGCAGTATATCATGCCACCTAGGGAACAGAGTAGAGTATAATTAGATTGATGCCATGTTGATGTTGATGGAGATTCTCAATCATCCAGGTCATGGTTGTCTCAAATGAGCAATTGGAGTTTCTTGGTTTTTTTCCTTGAAAACATTTCATTTCTCATCCAAGAAGTTTGAAGAAGCTTCTGGCTGAATAGTGGGGAATGGAAGGATTTGCAGTCATCTGGTCATTAGCACTCAGAAAGCACTGAGAAGGTCAGTCATTAGCTCTCTGAGTTGTTGACCTCTCTCACAGTTGTTGGGGTCATTCAGAGGTTTATCTATACTCCAAAGTTATCTGAATCAGAGTGCAAATAGGTGTGGAAACTTCTTGGTACTGCATCGAGTGGCCTCAGTGACTGAGAAAGCTATTCACCTTCAGAGTGTTAAGGATCAGATGACTACAAAGAATATAAATCCTTCCATTGTCCACCATCCAACCAGAATTTGGATGACAAGCAAACATCGTCAAGAAAGTCCAGTTCCCTTATATGACACCAATCTGTCCCAAAGGTGGTGTTTAACCATTTTGGGGACATATTGGTTCTATATACATCTCCAGAATTTTATTTCCATCTGATCAGCAAAGTAAAGGTAGTAACATTGGTATAGACAGATCATACAACAAATAAGAAAAGGAATGCAGCATGGGCAAACGCCAGAACAATGGCAGTTTTGTCCCTTTTCTTAGAAACACTTTCTGCTATATAAAACAATTATGTATCACTGCCTGGATGGAATCATGTGTAGGGCTCTCATGCAATCAGACTTATTACAATTTGTTTCTCCAACCCTAAGGAATGTATTAGATGGTTCTGATTACTGTATATTTTCAACTGAAGTAAAAATTAAACACTGAAAATATTTTAATAATACCTTTTTCTTGAATAGAATGGTTTTCACATGTAGCCAAACTGCATATTCCAGTAAAAATGTTGTACTATTATTATATGGCATGTAGTTCTAGCTGCCTATAATTAAACCTGTAATAATAAAGGCCAACATTACATGTATAATCTGGATTTTCAAAAAGAATCAAAAATTACATTTATTGCTCGGGAAATTCAAACCACCAACCCTCGCAAGAAATTACACAGCTAGTACTTATTTTCATTCAGCCTTTCCAAAGCAAGCAAACACCATCTTTCAGTAACTTCTGGATCTTAAACATATAAACATAAAATAGATTCCACAATTATTCTTCCTACATTAAATGAGAGTATCTATGCAATGGCTAGTAAAACATGAAGTTGATTGAAACTTATGGACTTGATACTAGCAATTTCTAAATGGTTATAATGGTTTTTTGGTACTGTATTAAGTGCTAAAGTCTACCTTGTCTCATGCAGCAGGATCAGTTTTAAAATATTTGAATTTTGTGGCCATTTTACAATCTGGGCACACTTGTTTAATGTTTCAAAGGTATTAAAGTCTGGCCAGCCATTGCTTTAGTTTCTGTTTGTTATCGTAAGTTTTGGTGAAAAGAAATGATGCACTATAAAGGGAATAAATAGCAGAAGCCAGTTATCTTTACTACTTCTAAAGCAAACTAAGAGAGCCAGTCTGGTATAAGAGTTAGGGCACCAGGCTATAAACTAGAGCAGTGGTTCTCAACCTTCCTAATACAGTACCTCATGTTGTGGTGACCCCCAACCATAAAGTTATTTTCACATACACCTCTATTTGTATTGAAATATGTGTTTTCCGAAGGTCTTAGGCGACTCCTGTGAAAGGGTCGTTCGACCCCCAAAGGGGTCTCGACCCACAGGTTGAGAACCACTGGACTAGAGAGATTGCGAGATATAGCCCTACTTTAGGCACAAAATCAGCTGAATGACCTTGGGCCAGTCACTCTCAACTCTAGGAAAATCAAGAAATCACTTCTGAAATCTTGCCAAGAAAACTACAGGCATTTGTCAGGTAGCCTCCAGAAATCAAAGGCACCTCCCTCAAATGCAAACTAACATTTAAATCCAATTCAAACTTAACAATCTGTAAAAAAATTAGATGTAATACATCACTACGACATCAAACAGTATTTGGCATTCAGTATCTCTAGAATGGCCAAAAATATTTCACCTCAGTTTAGTTTCAATTTCCAATTTGTGAAAAGTACCTTAAAAAGTGAAGCAATTCAACAACTTTTCAATATAGATGAATGTTCTTTAGAACCTAAATTAATACCTAGATGTCTCAAAGTGAGGAAGTTGAACATTAGGCTGTAATGTTATCTTGAATATTAGGAAAATACAGGAAGTCCTCAACTTACAACTGTAATTGAGCTTGGAATTATAGTCATGTTGGTTGTTAAGTGGGTCATCACATGGCTGATCCAACTTTACAACCTGTTTTTGAAGCAGTTGTTAAGCATACGTGGTGGTAAAGCAAACACAACAGTTAAGTGAATGCTGTGGTTGTTAAATGAACTCACTGCTCTCGATGCCAGTTTTTCTGTCAGAAACCAAAAGTAAGCAGAGATTTCTGGCAAAAAAAACAAATAACTGTAAATGCATGCTAACTGCCAAGTGCCAATTGCATTTCGGGGATCTGTTGTAACCTTGAATGGTTGCTAAGTGACCAGTTATTAAATAAGAACTATCTGTAAGAAGGCAACTTATTCATATTTATGTTCTGAGCAGAGTAAAAAAAACACATAAATGACAAATCTTAATATCCTTATCCATAATCAACTTTATTATCTTATACTATCATTACATTTAACTTATATACCTTATTCTTATCATTATTCTCCCCCAATTATGGTGTGCTCTTGTATCCAGCCACAAGCACAGGACACAAATACTTTTACCTAAAGCACTCTGAAACAGATACCCCTGTGAAACAGCATGGCTTTTAGATATCCCTGTTATAGTAGTAATCTGAAATTACATTTAACAGCAATGTTTGCCTTATTTGAGGATTCAGATATACTGTCAGTTCCATTAATGGTCTCTCTGTGTGTGTGTGTTAGCATTCTAACACCTATAGTACCGATTCACACTAGGATTTCTATTTATTCCGGCTACCTTTTATTTTTTTAAAAAGTTTCCAATCCCAAGTTTCCCCAAGAATAAAATTGAGAACTTCTGCATAAAATCTGCCTTATCAGTGAGCAACAGGTTTGTTTCCAGCACATGGTCCAAAAACCTCTGCTTTCAAAATCTTCCATTACTACTTTTACCAGTGCCGGTTCTAAGCATGGTACAGGAATCTGTTTTTTGTCTTGAAAAACCAGTGGTATACCTATACAGTATTGCCGGTTCTAGGAGTGGGCAGCCTTTCACTAGAGCAGGCAGAGCGCTTTATTGAGAACCACAGGGAGCAGGAACCCCCCCACCCCCAAAAAAATCTTCTCTCCCAACACTACTATCACATTCTTCAAATCATTTATAAAAACAGCCAAGTAAGCAGCTCTTACATGGCAGTTGTTAGCCATTATCCTCTTGTCTAAAACTGACTTTCTATGACCTGACCGAAAGTCTTTCCAGCTCTCTTATTCTTTTTTAAATTAGAGGTTCTAGAAGATACTCTATAACAGGGGTCTCCAACATTGGCAACTTTAAGCCTGGAGGACTTCAACTCCCAGAATTCCCCAGCCAGCTAGGGAATTGTGAGTTCTCCAAGCTAAAAGTTGCCAAGGTTGGAGACCCCTGCTCTATAATTAACCTATGACTTTGCCCCATGGGAGCTATTCCATCAAATAGCCACCTTCTCTAAGGCCAGGAGTTCTACAAAAACCCTCCTTTTTTTAAATTAAGTCTTATAAGAGGCACCCTTTCGGGTTATCAGCAACTACGCAACTTCACCACGAGAAGCTCATGCTCGTGACGTCACCGCGACTTTATGACGCTACTTGAAGTCAACCATTCTCTCCTTTTCCCCTCTCCTGAGCGATCGTCTGCACCCGCCTCTCTCCAAGTGTCATTGGCCGCCCTAAGTGTGTCCACCACTCCTATTGGCCCTCTCGCCCACCAATCACCGAGGAGAGTCAACGCTCCTCCTTTCAGGGCCTGGGCCCTTTCCCGTCAAGCCCTGTTTGGTGTGGCCGCAGTAGGGCCCAACACTGGGAGGAAAAGAAAAAACAAACAAACATCACTTGTCCGCCTCACTTTTCTCCGACTACTTCGGAGAAAGGAAAAGAGGAACAACAGGCTTCGCCATTTTTTTTTTCGGAAAAAGGAAGGGGAACCGGACTCGAACCCACCTGGACTGTCCCGGCCCCGCGAGGCCTCGTCCCCTGAGGGAGGGGGCGGGGACGTTGTCGCCACTATCGTGCTCTCTCTCGATTTTGGCGGGAATCGCGCAGAGGAAGGGAGGGTGGGCGGTTGTTGTTGTTGTTGTTGCCGGGCTTCCTGGTCGCCACGACTACGGTGGCTATGGCGCCCTCCGTGTTCCCTCACCGGGGCAACTGTTGCTACCCACTTCGGGGAGGGGAGGGGGGAATGGGTGGTGCCTGAAGTCGATTGGACGGTGGGTAGGATTTATTGGGTGTTCGGCTGTCAATCACGTTCTAGCATTTCCTTCTTTCTGTTGATTCTAAGGCTCGCCTCCTTCCGGAAACTTTATTCTATTGGCAAATCTGATAATCCCAACTACGGATTTGATTAGGAATCTGTCATTCTAGCAGAGAGGTGTTTCTTGGAGACATCACGAGCGAATTAGGAGCTGTGGCAGTTTCCTACTGGCTCGGTAGCTTTCAATAGACTAGGGAATGCCTTCTAAATCGCCGTTGAACTCTGGAAACGCATGCGTAATTCCTTGACTTCTGGGAAATGAAGTTTAAATGCAGCCGAAGGCCGCCTCTTGAGTTTTAAAAACAGGAGAATGAAGTGTAACGGTCGTAATTAATTGCACGTTGTATCCCTTGAATCGTTACATTAGACATGTCGATAAGCAGCAAGCAGCGTTCTGTTTCTAGGTTGGGCGATCAAACTCGTGGCCTATTGCAAACCGCATCAGCAGAACAGGGGAGTGGGAGAGAGAGAGAGCGAAAGAAGGGAGGGAGGGAGGAGAGAGGGAGGAAGGAAGGAAGGGAAGAAAAGGAGAGAGAGAGAGAGAGAGAGAGAGAGAAAGAAAGAAAAAGAAAGAAAGAAAAGTTTGTAGAATTGGGGGAAAGCAGAGAGAGAGAGAGAGCGCACAGATAGTTCTCGACTTACAACCACAATGGAGCCTAAAATTTATGTTGCTAAGTGAGAAATTCGTTAAGTGAATTTTGCCCCATTTTATGGCTTTTCTTGCCACATTTGTTAACTGAATCACTGCAGTTGTTAAATTAGAAAAATGGTTGTTAAGTGAATCTGGCTTCCCCATTGATTTTACTTCTCAGAAGGTCACAAAAGGGGTTTTGCCTGATGCTGCAACTGTCGTAAATGTAAGTTGGTTATCAAGTATCCAAATATAAATCACATGACCACGGGGATGCTGCAAAGGTCATAAATGTGAAAAATGGTCATAAGTCACTTCTTTCACAGTGCCGTTGTAAGTTCAGATGCTCACTAAATGAATTGTTGTAAGTCGAGAACTACCTGTAATGCTGACTCTTGGTGTTGCTTTCTGACTGACACTTACAAAGCAGCAGTTTCTGATTCTAAAGATACTACTGAGCAGTTATTACCAATGGCGACTGATATCCTTATTCACCTTTGATCTTTAGTACCAAATGCAGAAATTTTAGTAGCCTTGTTTGCATACACCCATTCAAAATAGCCAACTACATTTTGGCCAAAGGGAATCCAGCCTGTGTGATTAATTCAGAACATATGTGCAACTCCAGAAAACTGGGCTGAGTTAATCTTAGTTCTGTCAACTATGGATAATTGTGATGTGGATGGGTTTTTTTTTATTTGGTGGCCAATAGATGGAAGTATAGGGCTAGCTATTAACCTTATGCTGTGGTTTTGCAGCCCAGATCTCCTAATGCTGTTAAAATTAAGGGCATTGTGAATTATCTGGAAGCCGATTGTCTTTCCTACTCAATTTGAATTTCAGACCTTCAATGTAATTTTTACATGAGGCTGACAAGCCCCCCAAAAAGTGAAGATGTGTAAAGTTTAAATTATAAATCATCACAACTTACAAGACTGTAGAATAACATAGAACATAGAATAATAGAGTTGGAAGGGATCTTGGAGGTCTAATCCCTTGCTGAAGTAGGAGACCCTATATCAGTTCAGACAAATGGTTGTCCAGTCTTTTTTTTTTTAAACCTTCAGTGATGAACCATCCACAATTTCTTAAGGCAAGTTATCCCACTGGTTAATTGCTCTCACCTTAGGAAATTTCTCCCTAGTTTTAGGTTGCTTCCCTCCTTGGTTAGTTAGTTTTAATTAGACTAGACATACCCAAATCCTGTAACTATTAGTACGTTTTAGCCTCCACTCCCTTAATCATTTTTGTTGCTCTTCTCTGCACTCTTTCCAGAATCTCAGCATCTTTTTTTGTATTGTAGTGACCAGAGCTGGATTCAGTGTATTCCAGGTGTGGTCCTATTAAGGCTTTGTAAAGCGGTACAGTACTAGAATTTCACATGATCTTGATTCTATTACTCTATTAACGCAGCCTAGGATTGCATTGGCTTTTTTGGCTGCTGCAGCAGCACACTGTTGGCTCATATTTAGGTGATTGTTCACTAGGTCTCCAAGATCCCTCTCACAATTACTGGCATTAAGCCAAGTTTACCTTAGTTTATATCTGTTCAGTTTGTTTTTCTTATTTTCTCATTGCTTGCTGTTTGTTCAATGAGAGAGGAATATTAACAATTGTCACACTTGAAAGCAAATATGAAGTGAATCTGGAAGTGAGTATACAGACAAATTTGTCACAGTCTGAAAAGCTGTCTTAAAAGAAGAATTGAAAGCAATGAAGCGAGATATTAAATAACTTAGACTCCTGCACCATATATGCCCTTAGAAAAAAAGATCATAGCCTATGGAAACTAAACCAAAGCCATTACAACTGAACTTATATTTTCCCTTGTCAGCTTTTTGTTCCTGTCCCTTCAGTGTCTTTCCTTTCATGTTTTTCTTCTAGGTCAGGGATGTGAAACTTGAGACACCACGGGCCCACAGCAGCATCACCTGACGTATCAGGACTTTTTTCCCCTTCACTAAACTGGGTACGGGCCCAAGGGCCGTGAGTTTGACACCCCTGTTCTAGGTGATCTAGCTGACATAAAAATACGGTAGTTCCTTTTAATAGAAGACTGAAAGAAAGTTAACGTTAAAACATAGTTATGCTTTATTTCCTCACAGTGTTTTTTAGTTTTCATTCACCCAAGTAACATTTCAGTACTTGATCATGGTATAGTGAGAGATTTTCATACCTGAAAACTTTGGATTCCAAGATCATTTATTTATTTAGCATATGGGAAAAATGTTTAAAAGTTTAAAACATTACAAGTACATAGGAGACTGGTATCAAATGCTAATCACTCAATCTTTATTATGCTGAATACTGTCGGTGTTGGAATTTATGGTATGAATGGTTTGCAAAGAGAAGGAATAAAGGTTTGCAACTGCAACAATGAGAGGGAAATGGAGAAGAATGTACCATGTTGAGAAGAGATATGTATATATTTATATATGTATATGTGTTTTGGAATATATTGTATAGGTATTGGTAACTTGAGGGGATGCAGTGGCTCAATGGCTAAGACGCTGAGCTTGTCGATCAGAAAGGTCGGCAGTTCAGTGGTTCGAATCCC
>JANHFR010003616.1:92103-106068 GCA_032468015.1 Mimophis mahfalensis
ATTCAACCCCACAGGTGGAGAGAAGTCCTCGACTCATGCGTCGCCAGAGGAGTGCCTTAATCCAGCGTTGGGAGTCTGGAGCTATTGGCAATGAGGAGAACCAGGATTAGGGGCTGCCACAGCCTGAAGAAGCAATGGGTTGACCTCCTTTCATAAGATACACCAGGGTTTCTCAAGGAATGCCCCACACAAGCTTAAGTGCCGTGTGCAAAGCATCTCTCTGGAGTCCATCATGCACTCCTTCTATTCAGCCTTTTGATTTGACAGAAATGTTCCAAAGTCTGCCTGCATTATGTTTGATCATAAGCAGAAAGGATGTTTATGGCTGATTGCCTTCTTCTGAGATATAAATTGGAGTGAGAAGGAAAGACTATAGTTAGACTATGAGCTGTTCTGAGGGCTTATATAAGCAGGAAGATGGATATCATTTTAGTAATCAATGAATCAAATTAAGCTCCAAATCCATAGCATTGCAGCTGTTAGTTTGTATTTATGTAGGGACACCTGGACGGACAGCGAAGTTTAACTCACTTTGTATTCATACATTTTCCCCTACATTTTATAGCTTTGATCCACAGGTTCCCACCACATGCAATTTTTCTCAAGTAGATCCGTGGATGTGCAGGTACACTCTTGTTACCTTGAGGATGTCTAGATACACAAGACAGAGGATTACCTTTCGGTTTGGAAGCTTTGCAATTAACTGGTTGGCTCTCTGGGCTGATTATGTCTCTGGATACATATCCTCAGGAAAGAAAGGTATTAGATTACCAGTTCCTGTGTGACTGATTTTGTCCTCAGGTTTGCTCGTATTCATGCACGTGGATTTTGCCCTTGGGTATTTATGTAGCACAAAAACACATGGTAGGAATAAGCCCTTAGTATTACTCCAATTCATAGGGGAGAAACCATAACAAAATACATATACCTTTGCAAAGCTCCTTTCTGTTGCTCGTTTTGGAGAAGATGCTGGCTTCTGTTCTCTTTTTTTTTTCATTAAAGATTATTTTGTGTAGGGGTAACCCCAAATTGCTGGCTTTTATAAATGCAGCAAAAATCCTGGTCTTTAAAATTATTTCTGTGGCCCTTAAAAAGAATTTTTGTCTGAGTTTTTTTNNNNTTCCTCACTGAGAAAATAAAGAACAGTCATTTCAAGCCCCCCACCCCCAGCTAAAAGCCATTTAAGAGTGAACTTGCTTAATTAACTGTCATTTTAAAGGCTAAATCTAGAAGAGCATTTCCTTTTGTAAGTAAATGGGATTTATTGAATTAACAGAGCATTTAATTCACAATAAAAGCTAACTGGCAGAGGAGCTCTCTGCCTTGACTATTATGCCTAGGCTATGTTTCCGCTTTGTGGCAACAGAGAAATGACTATGTCAACATCTCTAGCTTAAAAAGGTGTGGAAGGATCCTATTTCATCTGGCTGGAGTGAGAGTCCTCCACAAAGGCTTTGTTTGCGGAGGTGACTTTACTTGTCTGACTCATCAAACCACATTTTATGAGGAAGCAACAGGTAGCTTAGAAATATGTACAAGTTGAACTCATAGAAACCGAGTTTTGGTCACAGGTTCAACACTCAACAGATTCTTCATTTGCCACACCTTTTGCTCACTTCTGATGCCTTTCTGGGATCTGAGTATTAGAGGAAGTATTTGATCTAGTAAAAAAGTGAGTGACCCCACCCCACCAGTACTTTCAACCAGTAGATTTAATCTTACCAGTGCCAAATCCAATGCTGTAAACGTTTCTTAAGAATTTACCCTCCCATTTATAACCCTACCACTTCTTAAAACCAATGTGAAAGATTAGCCTTTGTTAGTGCCATTTGTGTAACATATACTTGGCATCAGGACAGCTCAGTAGCCACACCCAAACTGTTTAAAGTGCTCCTTCCTAAACTTCTTCCCTTTAGAAACATTATTTTTTTTTACTCAGTCTTTTAAATAAATAAAACAATGACTGTATGATCTCTGTATGTTTTGCAAACCACTCTTTGATAGTTGGCATTCTGTACATATTTAAGTAAATAAAAGAACATTCTGCAATATAGAACTGAAAAAGCCTTTTCCAGCCTGAAATGAGTTAACAGGTTGGAGCTGGGAAGCTTAAACCCCTGAATTGCCACTCCTTCTGATTTTTTAGTTTTTTGAGAAATCATAACCAAGTGTAATCTTTAATACTAATAATGAATCTCACAGCCTTATCTCTCTACCCATTCCCCCCCACCCCCTTCCTAGGTTTTCTGCACATGTATGTTCTGGAGATAGAATCAGGAATAGTACTGGGAGTTAAAGCTAGAGAACGGTTTCTTAAAATGTTTAGAGTATATCAATCATGGGAACTATAGCTACCATGGGGAGAGGGTGTGCCTGTCATAAAATGATGGCAGTAATGAATGAGAGGAGCCCCAAAACAAAATGTGAAGTAGAGAGCCAACTAGGTAGTATGCCAGCCTTAGGAGCAGATCAAGTGGGTGACTGAGAAGGGGAGGGACCAATGCTTCTCTGTAGGGAACAAGAAGAAAAAGATGCCACCCAGGTCATCTTTACAAACTTCATGCATGTAAAGTATGTAATTTCAGACACAAATTATACATTTGCAACGTTTATATCATGGCACTGTAACATACCTGTATGTGATACCAGTCTATTTCACTAGATGCTTATGGGTGGGACAATGTCCTTTCCTCTCTTACATACAGTATAAATGTTATTGTTTTAACCATTCAGTCATGTCCGATTCTTGGCAACTTTATAGGCAAGTGATCTCCATGCTACCCTGTCAAGCACAATTTCTTTCAAGTTGTTGTATGTTCATTTTTGTATCAGTTTTGATGTTATCAAAGCCAGTGTGTTCTTTGCTTGCCCCCTTCTTCTTTGTCCACTAACCATTCATTGACTTCTCCAATGAATTTGCATGCATGACATGCCCAAAGTAAATCAGACCTAGCCTTGTGATAACAGGTATCTATATCTATACCTATATCTATATATCAATATCGATATATAGATATTCCATCTGTAGAATAATGCAGGAATGAATGTAATGTTCTGGAAGGTGTTTCTTCTCAAAACAGGAAATAAAAATGTGTGGTAAGTCTCTACTAGGCCTAATCCACTTATTTTACTATTATTTCAATAGTAACTTATTTACTATTTTACTATTTGCTATTTAATAGTAACTTATTTGACTATTAAAATAACTAGCAAAAGAGACGCAGAAATGTTTGATGAATAGCTAAACTCTATTCTTTCTTTTAGTAACTTACTAATGGGAATAATAAAAGGATTAAAAAAACAGGGACTGGTGGAGGGAATTGTCAGTGCTACAAGCAGTGTAAAGTTTATTTTGCCTAATTAAACTAACACAAAAAGAAAACAGACCAGTTTATTACAGCACAAGAGTATAACAGGACTGATAATGTTTAGGATGCTCATGTTCTCTCTGATATAGCAAAATCATGTCTTCTACCATGATAATTATGATCACAGTGATTTTCATGGCTGATGGACAGGCAGACATAAGATTATGGGTCTTTTTTTTGGTGTTGATGTTTTTTCTTCTAATTATCTAGACTTGGGCTAAAGTACCTTCTCAGATCAATTCCCAATTAATTTTGGATTGCCACTGAAAATTAGACAAATTCCACCATCGTTATATGGTACTTTTCTGCTGAATCTGCATAGGGTCTGCAGGCCACAGAAAAGAGCTTTAGGAATTCCATTCTTGTGGGTGTGAATGTATGTATGGACATAATATTGGAAGGTGCACACAGCCTTTTTCATGAGTGAGCAGTGTGTGTGACAAGATATTAGGATTTAATAGCAATGCTTTTAAGATGGCAAACAAAAATAATGTCAGGGTATGTCTAGTTTAAGGAAGAGAAAGGCTAAGGTGGCATGATAGCAGTCTTCCAATATTTGAGGAGGTGTCACAGAGAAGAGGGGGTCCACCTATTCTCCAAAGATCCTGAGGGCAGAACAGCAGCTATGGTAAATGGATGGAGGCTTATCAAAGAGAGATCCAATCTACCTCTAAGGAGAAATTTCCTGAAAATGAGAACAATTAATCAGTGGAATGGCTGGCCTCAAGGAGTTGTAGGTACTCAATCACTGAAGGTTTTAAGATCTTTGACAGCCATTTGTTCAGAATAGTATAGGGTCTCTGGTTTCAGTAGTGGGCTGGACTAGAAGATCTACAAGGTCCCTTCCAACACTGTAATTGTGTAATTCTGTCATTCTTTTCAGGCATTTTTATACCTGCAGTTATAGTACACCAAAATGGTATGTTTCTTCCTGAGGCTAAGTTATGTCATAGACTATGACCCGTTAGGAATTTGGATAATAAATAGTGCCAGGATGTAAGGCAAAGCTGAATATACTTCTCTAGCCAATCACCCTGATTATATTCTTCAAACAAAGCAAGGAAAGGAAGAATTCTTGGAGTTAATAGGTTTCTGGATATCATATTATTGAAGTTTTCTCAATCTGGCTGGAAGTTGCAGTTGGAGTCCAACATACTTAGAGGCAATTAGGTTGGAGAAAAATGGTATTTTTAGAAGTATGGAGTTATGAACACAAGTCACCACTTGCCAAACACTATCAAGGCTGGCTTAAGACAATTTGCCACTTCCCTACTTGGTAATGAGTCACCAGGATAAGTGTCTTACAGAGCAATTTTGCCAGAGATGCTGCAGTCTACACTTTCATCCTCCAGAGGTCTATAGGCAGTTCTCAACATACTACTACAATTTGGAAGCAGAACTTCCAGGAGTAAGGGATATTGTTTTTAAATGAGTAGTGCCCAATTTTACACCAATAGCAATAGCATTTCACCTACATACCGCTTATCAGGGCTTTTAACCCTCCCTAAGCAGTTTACAGTCAGCATATTGCCCCCAACAATCTGGGTCCTCACTTTACCCACCTCGGAAGGATGGAAGGCTGAGTCAACCTTGAGCCTGGCAAGATTTGAACTGCCTAATGGCAGGCAGCTGGCAGTTAAGTACTACATACAGCATTCTACCCACTGCACCACCCTGGCCCATCCTTTTTCTTATGTCCCTACACCCTTTTCCCTATGTCCATTAAGTAAATCCAGCTTCCCCCATTGACTTTGCTTATCTAGACCCAGCTGGGAAGGTTGCAAATGGCCTTCATATGGCCTCAGGGTGCTGCAACCATCATAAATACATGTTGGTTGTATATGTCAAGAATCCAATTCACAATGATATGGCTGTGAGGAATACCGTGATGGTTATAAGTGTGAGAACAAGTTATAAGTCAGTTTTTTTCAGTGCTGTGAAACATCTAATGGTTGCTAAACAAATTGTCATAAGTTAAGGACAACCTACAGTATATTGGTGCTAAAGAAGGGCTGTCTTATATATTTGGGGGTGCTTGTTTGGGACAAGGCCAAGGGTCTAAGTTATTCAAAGCTGATATTCTTCTTGGATACAAAATCAAACCTCCCTCAGCCAGCGCCGTCAGTTCTGATGTGGGCTGATGAGAGATTTACTCTAACACTTTAAGAGGGCACCATCTTGAGGAGATATAGTAAAAAAAGGGACAGTCATCATTCCACAACTTCATAATTTTATGCAACTTCATACATAAAACTTTAAAAATCCAGATTTACTTATCATTGTTTTAATAATTTCAAGCAGTCACATTAGTCAGGGGCCATGGCAAAGCAACAACAAAATATTGATGATATCTCCCATACAGTATTTCTCTCTTTAAAAGAACAAAATAGCTAAAGCAAAGTGTCATACCAAAAATAAATATAGTACAGTAGTGGAAAGTCTTTTTACCAAGATCTCTTTGCTTCAGTTTTTTTTGCAATACTGGCAACATATTTGAAAAGCACATGACACACAAAGCTGACACATTGCATTCTTGTATTACTTCCATATCAATGCAGTTGTGATGATTCTATTCAAGGAATGATTTGATGAGCATTCTCTGAATAGATAATTGCTTTCAGAACTAATTCCCGGTGCAGTATGATATATTCATCTAGATAGAAACTGGTTTCAGTTATTCAGTATAAAAACACTCCAATACTATGTGTGCTATCTATACTATCTATACTATTGATACTATCTATAACCTTTGTACCACAGGTCTCAAAATATACAGATAAAAATCATTTTTTCCATACTGCCCATTTAAACAATATTGCTAAGGCATCAGGGATTAATTAGAAATATTTCCAGTAATGGTTTCTACAAACTGATTTTCAATTTAATATTCTTTTGAAATTTTCAACAGCAGTGACAATTATTGTGGTATCCAGTTTTTACTTTGAATTTGCTCTGGGAAAGTCGTGCAAATGTTATTTGACTACTTCTATTATTTGAACGTTTGTTCTGCCGCTGAATGCCCTGGTATGCCCAGTGAAAACAGGGTTAGAGAACACTCTGTGGATATCCAATCTCATAGACTGACTTGCTCAAGAAGGTAATTTTAACAAGGAACTTTCTGAAGTTAGATAAAATTCTGTCTTTTCAGAGGAAGGACAATTGAGAAACAGATTGTATGGGATAGCAACTAAAATGGTATAGAACAGTAAAGTAAGTTCCCCAGAACTCAACTAATATAGTGGAAGTAAACTTTGTGGAATTCTTTATTAAATGAATTAAATTAATATGTAAGAATGAACTTCCAAATACACATTGACATTATAAATCTGGATGTAGATAGTCTTGTAGTTTTTTTGCAGGGGGGGTGGAAAATAACATCCGAAACAAAATGCAACTTTAGCAAAATTCTTCTAATTGAATATTAATAGGGTACAGGACCCACTGCCACAGATACAAAATTGAAGAGAACATTGCTAGACCTGGGAAAATAAAAGTTTGTAGGTTACTATCTGCTGTTATGCAGATTTATCTGAAATTAACAGTGCAATTACTTTTTAGAATAATTCCTGGTTATACTGATTATAGCAAGCTGGGACACACAGTAGAGAAAGAGAAGTTTTGTTTTTGTACCCTGGTCTAGCTTGTTGAAGCCTACAATTTTTGTGCAGTAGGCATAACCTCTTCCTTTCTTTATTAATTCTGTTACAAGGTGAAAGTTGGTCCTTCGTTTTTTCCTAGAAGCAATTTCTTTCTCTATGTGCCTTTTATAATCAAAGAAGATTAACTTCTTTGAAAGTATCCAAAATGATTGCCAACTGTGAAGTTTAAAAAAAACTTTTGGAGCTTGTTAGAAAAAAGGGGAAGGGAAGGACAAAATTATAGATTATTATTCTATGGCTGTTCTCTTTCTCCTAAGACAGATTTGTGTGTGTGTGGATTTGTGTATATGTATTCGTTCATTCATTCATTCATTCATTCATTCATTCATTCATTCATTCATTCATTTTTCTTAACCTTTGCCCCACTTGGTAATAAGGTCTGTTCTGTTTGCACTGCCCTTATCTACTTCACACAACCAAAGCATCAGCGCATGATGCATGGAAAAGTTTTGCTTGTCAGCTGTATTGGTGTAAAACCTGACCAGCTTAGAGAATGATTGGCCCAAGATCACCCATTGGCTTCCATGCCCAAAGGCAAGTAGAACCACAGCCTCCATGCTCCATGTCCAACATCTTAGCCGTTACATCATGCACGCAGGCTCTCAAAGGCTTTTATAGCTTGTAATGACTCAGTTTCTTGGACTTTGGCTGATGTACATTTCCCTGCTCCTCCTAGGACTTAATGAATACTATAAGCTTGTTTACTGTGAAGATTTACAAGGGTTTGCTCAAAGTCTACCCTGACTGTTGAAGATTGCCAAGACTTTAACTGTAGCAGCTTCAGCTGCATTCAGACACTGAATTTGCATGACATACTGTATCAGAAACTTGCCAAACACATTTTAGCCTGTCTTGCATGCACAGCCTGTACTGTATTCCTGCTTTGCACTTCATCGAGTCTTATAAAACTCCGAAAGTTGGGTTAACTAAGTAAGTGGCTACGTATGTTATGGGAATCTGGTTATTAAGAGGCAAGAATGTTTGTTCATGATTTATGCAATCTGGTATGCTCTGGAAATATTGGAATTCAGGGTTCATAATCCACAGGTTTCATAAGAGACTTAGTGACTGAGGGTTAAATGCACTGAAACCCAATTAATTCATAAGGCACCAGCCTGTGGAAAGACGCGCTAGCTGGCTTTTGCACATCTTTATTTTTGTGGGGTTGAATGCAATGAGAGAGGAAGAGAAACAAAAAGGCACATTCTTGGTTCTCAAAAGTAAAGTTCCACATATTGTATCTTGTTTTATTTTTCGTTCCTCTCCAAGAGGCTACTACTCTAAAACAGGGCCACGAAATTCTTGATTACAATGTTCAGCATTCTTCTTTCGGCAACATCTTGTTTGAAAGATAAGATTGTTGCCTGTGTTTGAACAGTAGGTATGTTTATAACTGCAAGGCAAAGGGGAATTTTTATTGCTAGTGTATTGGAAAGTCTTCTTCCTTATGAAGGCAGCATAAAGCACAGTAGCACCTGGCTTTTGTATAGCTCATGAATACAAGCTATGGCAGCAAGCTTTGAAAAAAATTATTATATGTGGCGGAACAGCAATTCGGAGGTTGAAAATTTCCCTTTATCACTCATTGCTGGGATGAATGTACTGAGATGTGAATTATAGGGTGAGAACAGGTTTCCGAGACAGAAGCCTCTCTGTAAAATGTAGGAGGGCATATGCTGACCTTGATCAGAGACCTACATTTTGAATGATCACTGTGTTCTACGTCTGGACTCAATGTATGCCAAACAAGAACTGTTGCAGAGCAAGAGCTTTTCTGTTGCTTACATGGAATTGTTACATGAGGAGCAGATTGCACCACAATGTTATTTCCTTTGTCTTGGATTTGCAGCCGAAGAAAACTTGGACAGGCATCAAAAATATCCCAGGCTTTTTGGCCTTGACCAACAAGGATGAGAACTGAAGAATGAATCCAACCAGGAACAAGAGCTTTATAATATGAGGAATGATTGTTTGCAAGAGCCCAGCACCCTCAGGGAAATCTTTAGAAAATAGAATACTGGATATAGAATATATAGAATAACAGAGTTGGAAGGGACCAAGGAGTAGGGTCGGCGAACCCTACAGAGCTATTGAAAAGTAATTGTTGATACATGAGTTTGGAGTGGGACACCACCGGTAAGGTACATAATTCCTGGAACTCTGACATGGGTATCTCCAGAGCACTGTGGTTTGATGAGGGAAAACAGGTTGAAGTTGAATTTGGACAAAATTCAATTGCTGCTAATTTCAAGAATACATTTCAGAGTTCAAGGAACTTGGCTATTTTGGAAAGGGCTAAATTTCCACTTAGAGAACAGTTTTTCCCAGATCTGGTATTTTTGCTAGATAGCCACATAAGATTTATGGCATAGCTGACCTTTTATCAGCTTGGTTGGTAAACTAGCCGCACCCTTAGCTGGAGAAGAGAGACCTACCGGAGTGTGATGTCATCATTTGTTGCAACAACAGCATTGATCGGTAGTTGCTTTCTGAGTCTAATTCAAACTATTCACTGAAGTGCAGTGATTTTTTTTAGGAATGAGTCTCAAGTTACTTGCAGTTCCCAATCCGCTGTCGGGACCTCACGGAACGCTTCTGCAGTTTCTGCTACCAGGTATATCTAACCACTACAGTAATATTTGTATTTTCTGGGTGTGACCGTTATTGTGGAATAAACGAGCTTTGGAGTTGAGGAAGGAAAACGGAAGATACCCCAAACACGGTTACTTATTGTGAGAAGAGGAACAAGAAGACAAGAAAGATTGCAATCCCTTCTATCGATGCTCTTGCACTTTTACTTTTGAGTTCAGTAACCATGCATAGGGCTCATGTTTGCCGATACACGTTAAATGCCCTTTCTATAAAACAAATATTACAGTAAATAAATTCTACGAATGAAGATAGCTCAGCATGTGCACGAGGACCTGGAAGTCCCTGTTTACACTTGTGAAAAACTGAAATACTATTTTACAAAGGGAAGTCGATGGGAAACCAAGTTAAGCAAGCTGCATTAGCCTCTAGGCATTCTGGCACTACATTTCCCGTGATACATCGCGGCGCGGCCCACGTGACAGTTTGCGATTATACTCCACCCCGCTTCCTAACACGTGGGAAGCATCAAAAGAAAGGTCTTCCGGGGCAGAATGCTGCAGAGAATAGTGGTGAGGGCAAATGCGTGTGTAGAAAGCTTTGCGGGAACGGGTCGCAGTTGGCGATGACCTAGGGCGCTCGGATGGGGGAGTGGAGTGGGAGATAAGCCACTAAAAAGACCTTTGGTGCGAGACATTCCCCACCCTCCTTGAACTTATTGAAGTATTCTGGGAAATAAGAAACGGCGTTAAATATATATAAAATAAACCAATCAAATCTCACTGTCCCAAACATCTAGTTTTCAAGTATTACAGGTCAGATGTTTCTGAAAACTAGAAGCGGGATATGAAATGAATCTTTACCACCACCACCACCCCTGCCCCGTAGTAAAATACACTGGGACGGTATAGTCCTACTCTAATTACGCTGGTACATATTTTCCCCTGTAGCTTTCTGCAGTTCTGTAGTTTTGTTTAATCTCTTTGAAGATACTCATCTAATCGTTCCCACTTTTTGTGGCAGCGTAGCTAATATGGTGCAAGAAGCTATTTTGCGTCTTGAAATTACACGTCTCCAAGCATACAATGTGATTAGAGGTTGATCATTATGCAAATAGATAACAAATCTTTCCTACTTAGACTACCTTTTCTCAGCTGTCACTGTAGATGAGAATTATGGGAGTAATTTGATGTACATCTGTGTCATGTCAGATTACTCGTACTTTGATTTTATACACTAGGCATAATTCTCATAAATACTTTTCTGCCCTTCTAGATAGTAGGTCAGAGTTACATTGGTAGGTTAGTTACTTTAGTAAGTCAGGTGGCATACAAATTGATTTTAAACGGAGCATCAGGTTTCCTACATAAAACCAACCCAGAGAACTAATTTTTTGCTTCTCTCTCTGAAGCCTTTTCACTCAGGCAAGGTTTTTATTCTCCTCACTTTCAGGATGTGAATTTGTGTTGGTAGGTAGAGGTGACAGGTGATAAGTTTTTTGTTAACTTTTGTTAACTTCATACCTGTAGGTAGAGGTGACAGGTGATAAGTTTTTTGTTAACTTTTGAGAAAGAGACCCAACTAGGAATGAGAACCAGGCAGAGATGATAGATCAAAAAGTGGTAGACAAATGACAATGTATTTAATTACTTGTTCTTCTTCCTAGCACCCTATACGGCTGGGATGCCACAGGCTTTCTTTGTCCCGGAAGCTCTTTCAAACTCCCAGGAGTTACATCCCTCTCATCCCTATTGTAGTGGAACAGACGGTAAGTGGGCATCATTTTCTAAATACAATGAAGCAGGCAGGAAACTAGACTATTTTCTGTGGTAGGTAACATTTTACTTCAGGCACATGTAGAGCCATTGGGGAAAAGGGGAAGAGTGGAAGCATGGCATGGACACGTTAATGCAAAATCAGTGGAGATCTAATAACTTGAAAATTCTTCAGAAAATTAAATATTATTGCAATAGATTGACCTGTCATTCTATTCCTTTTATATTCCTTGACAAAAAGTTCCTTACTGAATGATGAGATAAATTATTGCCTGTATATTTTGCCTTCTATTGCCTTTCATTGTTTTGAAAAGAAAAATCATGAATGAAACATCCAGTTAGCAGGATGACAGAAAATGCACTAACTCTGCTTAAGAATTCTTGATAGCTGGAAAGCTCTATTGTGATCATTGATACTTCTTTCAATTCCATTCTACATTGCTCTATTGATATCTTTCAGGGCTGCTTAATTCTAATTGTATGTGAAGAACAGTAAGCAGTAAATAGTTTATTTATATGTCAGAGTCCTCTTACAGAATATCAGGATTCTTCTCCACTCTTGTATTTGGAGTATACTGGTCCTGACCTTTAGTCTCTTTCAGGGCCGTGGTGAGCGAGCCTATGACATCTACTCTCGCCTTCTGAGAGAGCGCATTGTCTGTGTGATGGGACCGGTAAGTGTATGAAATATTTCCACAGTAAGCAATAAGACTATCCAATATTTTGAGGAATTTGTTTATGCTGAGGATTAGGTTCATAAATGAAAGATGTGTGAATGACGCTTGTTGAAATCTTGCTAAAAAAAATAGCTTGAGAAAGCTTCCTTATATCAACAAACAAGTCTTGGGCTATTCCATAACTAGCAAATCCAGAGGAAATTATGCAGACTTAAAAAATATGCAGTTATTGTATAAGCATATATAGTGCAGGATATGGAGTATTTTTAACCCTGTTAATTTTTTTAAGCTCTAAGTGCTTATAGTATTGGCTTTCCTTAGATAATTGATTTCCAATTATTCACTTTTTAAAATGTTCTTTGAATTTTAAACAATGTTTGCCTTTGAAAGCCTAGATCTGTGCCACTATCTTGAAACCAACTTCTCTCTCTTGAGAGCAGGGCTGTCAAACTCCCGGCCCATGGGCCGGATGCATCACGTGCTACCCACGCCCAGTTTAGCAAAGGGGGAAAAAGTCCCAATATGTCATGTGATGACAATGTGAGTTTGACACCCCTGCTTTAGAGGGACTGAGCTGCTGAGAGTCCCTTTCTGGCTTTGGACTGGCCACTTCAAAGAAAGTAAAAAGAATGGGAAATTGACTTTACTATTCATGCTATAATCCATTGCTTTGTGTGATCTCTATATAGATTGATGATGGTATTGCAAGCTTGGTTATTGCACAGCTGCTTTTCTTGCAGTCAGAAAGCAATAAGAAGCCCATTCATATGTACATAAATAGCCCAGGTGAGTGATATTCAAAATGAAGGTGCTACAGAGGAATGCATTCTCTCTTTGCTAGCAACTCCACCGACTTGTATCTTTTGCTTTTCTCCAATACATAGGGTTAGTTGCTTTCTAACATAATACCCTCCAGGTGTGCTGAATTACAACTCCTGCTGTATCTCAGCCACTACTGGTCATATTGGCTGGGATGTAATCCATTTGGAGATAGCCAAGTCAGGCAAGGACGCTTTGGTCAACATGGTTACAATTTTTTAAGTAACATTTTCCTAGTATGGCAGTGAACTCTGTGATGGAAACACAAACAATTGTGATCTATTTTAATTTCTCCCTATTAAAGAGTGCTTCCCCATTATTGTCTGCTTCCCACCTGCTGTGTTTTGGTCAAAAGAGGTGAATTACTTACTATGATCTTGTGTTTCTTGTTCTGCCTTAGAGTGCAGAACTCTTGCTACAGAAAAATTGTAAAGTAGAGATTGGAGATGCTCATCTTTCTATGTATAAGTCATTGCTCCCCAAGATTTAACAATAGCTATACCATACCATAAACTAACCATATTGGCTGGTTTTGTAGAGCACACACAAGCCATAAACTAACCTTTTTTCAGCCTGGTATGTGTAAAAATCCAGCCGTGTTCCAAGACAAGCGTGTATTTAATTGTTACAGTCTTTCTTTGCTTTCCTTTACAAATAGCCCTTGTTTGTTTGTTTAGTGAACATTCACTAAAAAAAGTGGAACTCCTCATCATAGTCATGGTCACATGATCAAAATTTGGACAACTAGCATATATTTATAATGGTTACAGTATCTCAGGATCAAGTGATACTGATCAAGTGATACTGATCCACATGTGATCTTTTCAGCCAGCTTCTAACAAGCAAGGTCAAAGAGAGAAGCTAAATTTACTTAACAATGGTTATTTACTTAATAAATGTGGCAAAAATTGTGGGCACAATTCATTTAATGATCACCCTGCTTAATGAAGGAGGCTCCAGTCTCAATTGTGGTTGAGTTGGGAACTACAGTGGTCCCTCTGCTTACGAATTTAATCCGTTCCAAATGCACATTTGTAAGTAGAAAAATTTGTAAGTCAAAAAGCGGTTTCCCATAGGA
>JANHFR010003617.1:29447-47986 GCA_032468015.1 Mimophis mahfalensis
ACGTGGCTTAGGTCCGGGGTACTTGCGGGAGCATCTGCTGCCAGCATCATCTTTCCATTGCCCTGTGCACTCCCACGGACAGGGCCTCCTCAGGGTGCCGTCAGCCAGACAGTGTCAGCTGGTGACCCCCAGGAGGAGAGCCTTCTCTGTGGGCGCGCCTGCCCTTTGGAACCAACTCCCCCTGGAACTCTGGTTGGTTCTTGACCTCCGGTCCTTCCACCGCGACCTGAAAATGTGGCTTTTTCAACTGGCCAACCTGGACTGATGGGGAGGGCTTTTATTGATTTGTATGTCTTATCATTATTGGGATATTTATCTAATTGTTTTTTAACTGTTGTATTATGTGTTTTTAGTGTTGTGAGCTGCCCTGAGTCCTTCGGGAGAGAGGGCGGCATAGAAGTCCCAATAATAAACAAACAAACAAACAAATTAAAAATAAATAAATAAATAACTCTCACATTCAGGAAAATCCTCCTTAGTTCAGGTTTGGATCTCTCACTATAATGATTCCGCTAACTGATTTTTGTCTTACCCTTAATTTTAGCAAGAATAAATCTTCTCCCTGTAACCTGTCAGAAGACTGTTATGTTGTCCCCTCTTGGCCTTATTTTCTTTGAGATTCTCTGCAATCTTATAGGTATATTTTATAGTTCTTTTGAGTTCTGAATATAACTCCCTTAATCCCTAACACCATTAGAATGTGGGGTGCAAACGAACACAGATTCTGCAGCACAAGAAAAAGGTCAAACAAAACTATGGTACAAAATGTTATCACTTCCAATACTTAATTTCTGCTCCAGTGCGACCACACATAGGATATACAATATTTTGTTGCAATGAGAAGCCAACCAGGGTATTCTCTTCTGCTTTTTCTGTTGCATTACCCAGCATAATAGGGTGCATCTCTGAAACAATGCCCTCTGATGAGACCTGGTAGGTATGTCTTTTCTATTGTGGAACCTTCAGAAATGCATAAAAATCAGACTGTTTTCTTGGACTTTGGGCCTGGGATGAATGGAAAGATATTAATAGAGTGATATGAAAGCAATTTTCTGGTTCATCTATTGATGCTGTGGATTTGACTGAACTTGCTTGTTTATTTTTATTTATTTATCCAATTTGCAATATTCAAGTTGGGCAGCTAATGCATTTTGTAAGTAAATCAGCAGCACACAGTAGTTCAGCGGCTAAGACACTGAGCTTATCAACCAGAAAGTCGGCAGTTCAGCGGTTTGAATCCCTAGTGCTGCATAACAGAGTGAGCTCCCGTTACTTGTCCCAGCTTCTGCCAACCTAACACTTTGAAAGCACTTTAAAAATGCAAGTAGAAAAACAGAGACCACCTTTGGTGGGAAGGTAACAGCGCTCCATGAGCCTTCGGCATTTAGTCATGCCGGCCACATGACCACGGAAACATCTTTGGACAGCGCTGGCTCTTCAGCTTAGAAACAGAGATAAGCACTGTCCCTAGAACTGGAAACGACTAACACACATACGTGGGCGAACCTTGACCTTTACCTAAGTAAATCAGCAATCCATTGATTTCACCCCCAAAGCAGGACTGTAATGTCAGATTTTTTTCTCTCATGACTGCAATCAGGGAGATTAGATTTATTCTCCATGCTTGCTGCTATTCTAACAATGAATAACTGTCTCTCCACCCCACCCTGCCATTTTGAGATTTTATTTATAACTTTAGAAACCTGTTTATTGATATAAGCATGCACTGAACCCTATCAGGCTGAATTTGACCCTTCATTTCAAGTTTGTGGAGACCAGTTTTTTTTATACTTGCAGCCTATACAGAGGGTCGTTTCTCTTTTGCGGAAAATACTGCTGTATAAACAATATATAGGCAGTGTTCATTACGTTTACCTTGAGGGCTTTCTGTGCAACTTCACTTGAACCAATAGCAATGAGGTTTGGTCCGGCCATGCTGCAAAAACTTTTTAGATGCAAGGAGTCAGCAACAGGGACTGTAGAAACAGCATAGTCCTGTATATAAATGAGGTGTTTGCAAAAGAATTGTTTAGATTAGTTGTCTTATACATTAAGCCAATTACATAGGTAGTCCTTGACTTACAACCATTCATTTAGTGACCATGCAAAGTTGCAGCAGCACTGAAAAAAGTGATTTATGACCAGTTCTTGCATGACCATCATAGCATCCCCATAATCACGTGATCAAAATGAGGGTGCTTGGTAACTGGCATGTATTTACAAAGGTTGCAGTATCCCAGGATCACATGATCACAATTGGTGAACTTCCCAGCTACCTTCTGACAAGCAAAATCAAGGGGGAAAGCTGGATTTGCTTAAGAACTGTGTGATTCAATTAACAACTGTGGCAAAAAAGGTTGTAAAACCAGGCGAGACTCACTTAACAACTTAGCAATTAAAATTTTCATCCCAATTATGGTTGTAAGATAAAGACTATCTATAAATGGTACGTTTCAGTGTCTGAATATCTGCATATAGTCTGGAGATAAATGAACTCAGTTCTAGAAACACAGCACATTTCACTGGACAATTTTCTTTTGTATGTCATCATTATTTCAGAAAACAAACAAAAAATGAACCATTATTCCAAGAAAAAAACCCTGTACATTTACCATTTATATGAATTTTACTAACATCAGCTAAAATAAATATATTACAATATTGCAAAGCATTAAAAGCATCTATTGTTATGAACAGGAACCAGGAAAAATAGAAATCAGCATGATTTGTAAAACAAAGTTATTAACTTTCTGTAAATTAAACTTTTTGGACACTTCATTCTATAAACCTCCAGTGAAGATAAATTAAATTCAATAAGTTATTTTATTACAGTAAGTTTAGTATGATAATACTCTACAAATCTTTGGTACTTTTGGATGATAATTTATTACTTTTTTTTTTAAAGAAAGTGCTAAGCATATAAGATCCCAAATATTTTTACCTTCCTCTGTAATGTAATCTTATGCCAAAATCATACTACCTTAAAGCCTCGTGTATCACTTTCCTCATTTTTTATCCTGCTGATAAATCATTAGATAGAATACTGGCTTGGCTTATGATCACAGTAATTCCTAATTACTGTGTTCCATGGTAATTTCTAATTTTTGTTTGGCTTTAGTTTAATGTGAACCTAATGACAATTGTTTGTTACCACTGTATGTGGCTTATGGTGATGTGTGTGTGTGTGTGTGTGTGTGTGTGTGTGTGTGAGTGAATATGTTTAATAAATCCCACTTGGTTAAAATAAATGATACGATTGTCTGGTGTTGAAGAGCAACTATCAAGTCAGGAGGCAGGCTCAAGTGGGGAATTGTACAGATTCCCATGCCTTTATACCTGTATGTCTATCCCCAGAAAGAACACTTGTAAAATCTGCTAACCTTAAAGGTGTCTGCCAGAATTTCTGCACCACGATGGTTGGTCCGTTTTGAAAGACCCACGAAAAATTCCCGACCTTAAAAGCAGAAAAGATACATTTAGCTTAAAAGCAGCATGGACTAGAAGAACCAAAAATTATCAAAAGTCTATTATAATGGGTCTATTGCAAACATTCTTTTGTTGATGTTTGTAACTACCACTTTCCTAATCAAGATATGATTTTATTTCCAATTTCTTGTACAGGCTATGAACTTAACACTTTTTTAAAAATTTACATTTTATCTAAAATGAAATTGTTTTTGTATTTTCCCTGCTTGCAATAAGATCAGTAAGTCCTAAAAGTTACCAATATCATACAAGAAAACTATCTGTAATTTACAATGTATGTTACAACTAAGAAGGTCAATGTCAGAAGAAATCTTTTTTTATATCTATCGTAATACATAACACATAACACATGACATAATATGAGTAATATTTATTACGTTTGTTCTCCTTTTTATTATAACAAGACCAAATTTTACTTAGAAAAAGATTCACTATATTGAAAGTCTAATATCAATGATAGCAAAGCAAATTTACTAATTTAATATTATGTTAGTAGAATTTGCACATATTGTAGTAAGTAATATGTTATAAATAAACCTGTCTTCAGAATTCAAATATTAAAAACATTTTTAACCTTAATATAAATAAGGTTAAAATAATAAATAATAACCTGTAAATAAAACATCTCCTCCGTCTAAGGTTGCCTGGTCATCTGTCATCTCTACAATATTCAGGCTAAGATTGCTAAGTGCTGTTTTCATTGCTTCAACCTGTTTGAAAAAAATGAAACAAAACTTTCATATAGTGATGCCAACTTAAAATATCTGCACACTTCTGAATGTCAGATCTACTCTAAATGAACCATACTTCTTTTAATAAGTCAGATTTATTAAACTTTAAAATGATAGTATTGCCACTGTTACTGATCTAAAATTCCACTTCTTGTATTCTGGTTGCAATAGATTCAAGAAAAAGACAAATTCAATGAACTGTTTAGGGAAATATTTTTTTAAAAAAATCATGATTCACTGTAAAATGGAAAGTTTTTGTCTGAAGTAGAATGCTACCTTGAAGAATAATGATCATAGTATATTTTTGTCATATTTTGATGACAATTATTCCCCTGCATTTCTGTTATATACAGCTTGACAACAATTAAATCTCTAGAGAAAATGTAATACGGTGCAATTTCTTTGATATCCACATTAAAGTACTGCAGGTATTCTGACTCAGTTATACATTTACTCCATTTTGAACTAGAATATTTCTATGCCAAGCCATCTTTGAATTTGTTCTTAAAAAATGTCACCTATGTTAATGTATGAAGATATAAAAAAGAGCAATACATGTAATAAGTAACTAAATAGTCCAAGCTGCCAACTCGTCAATAAATGTGGAATTGCTTTACTATAGTTTTTGTATCAAGTCCAGAAAATTATTTCTTGAACCACAATTATATATTTAATATGGTCAATCTTAGATGCTTTTGTGTGACTGTTAGGACAGTAAAACAATATTTGCAACTTGACAAAGAATAAATGGTTTTCAACTGTGCAATATTCTTCAGTGATCATGGATGTTATTTGCAGCTATATTGGAGGTATATATTTCTACTACACTCACAGTTTATATAAACTGAAAGATAACATGATAGGCAGTATCCAAATTTTGCGCCTTTCATTGGACTGCATCCACACTGGATTGCATTCAGCATAACTCACAAGTTTATGCAATAGTTATCAGGCTAACACAAGAGAGACGAAAGCCAAATTATAGACAAATTTTTGGAAAAATCAATAGTTGTGCTGGTACATAGACTGCAATGTCTTCTAATGGAAAGCAATACCAAGAGAACTCTCCAAGGCGGAGAGCACGCTAGTTTGAACTGTGAATACTGGAAAGAAAGGGAGAAGAAATAAGAAGATAAATGGCATTTTAAAAAAACAACAGAATTTCTTAATGCTATCAAAATTCAAATATGGAGCTGTTTTTAATATTATAAATTCATTCTGTATGTCAGTATTTTCCGATATTAACCAAGCACACAGGGTAAAAAGCATTAAATTTATATGAAAATGAATGATCAAGTTATCAATTGAGGTCTATCAACAATATCTTAAATGAACTATATATATTTCAAGCATACACCTTTATTTTTTATTGGGCTAAACTAGATGTATTAAGAAACAGATATCCTACTTTATTAAAATTTATTTTATGTATTTTTTGTCTAACCTTTAGTTTTATTAATTATACATATATGTATTTTTATTGTGCTTTTTTGATATAAAGGTCTTAATAAAGGCTTCAGTTTGATTTGACATGATCAGGTCTAGTAATCTCTTTCCTAAAACTAGGCAACAATAGCAGGAGGCCATAAATGCAACAATGGTAAAAAAGGATTAAACTTTACCCCACCACCATGGTTTACTGATCAAAATAATCAGTTCCATTATTGTTTGTTTGTTTCAATTTAGGTGTTTGCTTAATTCCAAAATTAAATCTGGGAAGTTGGCAGTATAATAAACCATAAAACCACAATACAAAGCAAAACAAGATGGGATTTGGTCACTCTGTACAAAAACACGGACCAAAGATTCCTAGGAAGGAGCTCTTAAGACCTGGGACACAATCAGGTCTTTGAGGCCTTACAGAACACCAGCCAGTAGGGTGACAATTACACAGAATTCAGATGGGATCAGAAGGCAGATACTGGAAAAAATGAAGCATACTTCCTGGTGGCATTGTTTAATTAAGAGGCTCTGGAGTAGGGGTGGGTTTGAAAAACCCCAGCAACCAATTCTCTGCCTAGTTGCTGGGTGGGCGTGGCCATGTTGGGCGTGGCCTAGTCACTGGTTCCTGGGTGGGTGCAGTTTCCCGGAAGCCAGAAATAGCCCAGTTTTGGGCCTTCTGTGACTTCCGGGAGGCTTGGTTTTCACCCCCCAAGCTCCAGGGCTTTTCCTGGAGGCTGGGGAGGGCAAAAATGGCCTCCCCCCCCAGCCTCCCAGAGTCTGGAAATAGGCCTGTTTTGGGCTTTCTGCGACTTCTGGGAGGCTTGGTTTTTGCCTCCCCCAAGCTCCAGAGAAAGCCCTGGAGGCTGATGAGGGCAAAATTCCCCCCCCAGCCTCCCGGGGGCTGGAAATAGCCCTGTTTTGGGACTTCTGGGAGAGCATGCCCTGGGAGGGGTGGGGTGGAGTGGGCGAGGCCAACCAGTTCCTCTACCGGTTCGGCAAACCCGCTGGCGTGTTAACAACTGGTTCGCATAAACCGGACTGAACCGGTTGAAACCCACCCCTGCTCTGAAGCATGCCAAATCTGTCAGCTCCTAGTAGATGGGTAAAAAACATGGGAGACAGCTGGTCTCTCAAATAACCTGGCACCATGTCATGTAGGGCTTTATAGGTGATGACCATTGCCTTGAATTTCTGCAGAAAAATACAGGCAGCTGGTGTAGCTTGTAAAACAGTAGTGTGACAGAGACATACTGAGGCATGCCCATCACTGCCTGAACCAATGCATTCTGGGGCAGTTGAAACTTGTAAGTGGTTTTCATGGGCAATTCAATATAAAGTGCTTTGCAATAGTTAAGTCATCAGTGACTAGGGTGTGGGGATTATGTGAGAAGCCACCCAACTCTGGAAGGGGCATAACTATGGGATTAATTAAATCATTTCCCCCCCAATTAAATCAATGAAACTTCAGTTGCGAATAGCTTGTTCCATTGAAACCAATAGCTTAACTCTATGTTTCATTAAATATGGAAGGATCTACAACATTGCAGCTTTTAAAAAACAGATTTTCACTCGGTGGACTTTTTCCACTGAAATGTCATGTCGACCCCTACATCCCTTGGAGGAGAAAATGCACATTTATAACAGCAGAAAAACTGTGTCTATCATTCTCTAAATCTGTATGTATCCTTTATATGAAAGCTGCTCCAGCTTAAGATAAAATACAAATATTTTCTAATAAGCATTTCCCACTGATATACCAAGCACTTGAATGGTTAAGCCTTTATTGCTTTGTTCCCCATTTTCCCTCCTTTCTAATAAGTACATTCCTGTTGTGAGATGGAATGTATCTAATCCATAATAAGTCTGGTTGAGAGACTCTGGGTCTAAGCCAGCTGAACTTTGTCTGAAGGGAAAGAATACTAAATGTATTTGATGGTATTTGGAAGAATCTGGTTTCCTCAACCCCTGGACCTTAAAAATGGAGCTCATTAGTCATTGCACAGATGCTGTTCATCTCCCCCCCCCCAACTGCTGCATGTAAAATACCTGTCTCCTCTATATTTGTGCCAACATACTTTAAATGCAAGACATTTCTTATAAATTATTTCCCGGTGCTCAGTTATCACAGCTCTGGCAACTAAACAAATGTTTTTCATTTGAAAGGAAATATGACAGGTTGATAAGCAGAAGGAGGAGAGGAAAATGAACACTTCACTGCAAATAGCATAGAACAATTTACAAAACAGGTTTGTAATTGTAATGATTATAAATATGTTTATGAAAACGTGGATCTACAATCAAGAAGCTCTACTTTCTTTTGCATATATACTTTGAAATGGCTAGTGCAAACAACTCCATTGTAACCCCAACTCCTAAAAGAAATCTGAAATGCCATTTAATGGGGAATAAATTTTCCAGCAAATAATTGCTTTGTCTGATACTTACTGACGCACGGCAGAATTGGGAAAAGTATGTGAATATCATCCTCAACCCCTAAACCATTTTCAAAGAAGTGAAAATGCAGGCTAGCCTATTAGCAACAAACAACAAGAATGAAAGTCAACCCTAGTTGGAATAAAACACAGCTTCACCTGGAACAGCTTAGACAATCCTAAGACAATATGTCTGCCTATCCCAGGTCCTTGGAAAGGACTTGATAGGTAGACCAAAAATGTCAAATCCAGCCTGAACATCTGGCTGAATATGTGATTAACAATAGCAGTAATAGAAACTGGTAAAGCAAACAAATGTGTAAGCTTTAAAAGACATTCTGTTTATTTTTTTTATTATTATATTCTAAAATTTTTATCACGACCCCAAAATATGCTCTGTCCTCTAATTCAAACAGATCTACAGGTTATGCATTTAAATTTTTGGTGCTTTGAATCTTCTCATTTATAATTAAAAATTATATGCACATATATTAACGCACAAACATTGATCTGAATATTACTCAGATATGTCGTCTGTCACTCAGTACACTATGCAGCACTCTGGACTCAATTACAAAATTTTTTTTCAGAGTGTGTCCTTTCTGGAATCAAATCTAAAGTGCTTCATGAGCCTACTACAGGCTCTGCATTTTCCAAGAAGCTAACACGTACAAATGGAACGGTGCCACCTGGCTTATTCAGAAGGCATATCATACATGCCCAATCAATCCTCCTGGAGCTACATTTCTGCATACCGATACATTTTTTTCACATACTGCTTTTAGGCATGTCCTAGTACAGTAGGCTTCAGCCTTGTAGAACAATTAATCTTTGCTTAAGTACCCTAATTGGGACAAGCAACTCCATCATTAAGGGAAATGGCTGTTAAGCAAAACAACACGTGACCATCCTGCTTAGTGTTATTTCAGCAGTCCTGGTTGCAGTCATTAAGTGAAACATAGTCATAAACAAGATGGGAAGGTCACAAATGGCAAAATCACATGACTGCAAGCTGTTATGACTGTCATAACTGTATGACAGTTGCCAATAGCCCAAGCCATGATCATGTGACCACAGGAAGTAAATGACTGTTGCAAACGTGAGAACTAATCATAAGTCACTTTTTTCAGCACCATTGCACCTTGGAGCAGTCATTAAAAAAATGGTTGTTGTGCAAGGACTATTTAAATTATCATTCTTATTGATGGGAATCATTTAAAGGTCTAGCAATAGAGAAAAAAGAAAAAGGAAAGTTTGCCTCTATGTTTGAAGGGATAAAGCAGCATCACAGAAGAAAGCATAGTTATTAAGAGGGGGAAAATTAACAATAAAGGGAAAAAGATTTTTTTTTTCATTCAGCAGTGGTACTAATAACAAGTTAGTATCTAACATAAACATTGCCAAAAGACTTTTATAAAGGCTCCAGGATACAATAAATTAGTACCTTTTTCTTTAAAATAAAGAAATGTTAAAGAAAAATAATTTTTTCTTTAAAAATAAAAGAGCATGCTTGTCAACATTATGAACTATAGACAGAGATACAGGAATAATTAACAAATTTTTCTTTTTAACCCACAGAAAATAGCAAGAGTGACATGCAATGCTATGAATGCAGTTCTAACTTATACATAACACATTAATGCTTGATATTGCATTGTGTTTCTTGTCATATGTACATGAGCAGCAATTAAATTGGAACAAATACTACCATAATCTTGGCATACATTAAAAAAGATATCATCCAAGTATCAAGAATGAAGTCAGTCTCCACAAATAATAGTCAAAGCAGTAATGTCAGTTTTATTTTCTTCTTCTTCTTCTTTAGTCATTTTTTAAATATCCTCCAAACAACAAATGATTGTTATAAGAGCCATACAGTGATCTGATCTTTAAAAAAAAAAGCACCTAGTTGCATTACATGCTGTTATTAGTTTTGAATCGGTATGGTAGTGGTGGACTCCAGAGGTAAGCATTTAGAAACCCTGGCCTGTATTTGAATGATGGTCAGAAGGCACTGCTCTGTCTGAAGAGGTTCCCTGCTTGAAGGACTGATCTGTTCAAACAAGAATCCTGTGAGGTGACTTAGATTCCGAGAGAGTAATTGGCCTCAAATTCACCCAGCTGGCTTTCATGCCTAAGGAAGACCTGGAACTCAGTTTCCTGGTTTGTAGGCCAGCATATTAACCACACACCATACTGGCTCTCTTATGGTTAAATTATACCCCATTTTTATTTAAATTATAGTGTTTACTTGATATTTTATGCATATTTTCTTCCTCTTTTGTGTTATGTCCCTCAGTCTGCAGCTATGTATTTGTGCACACAGTAAGAGAGCACATTTCCATTGAAACCTGTAATGATGTGGAGGAACAAGAAAGACAGAACTCTAAATAGTATCAAGGTAAGTTATGGAGACACATTATGGACATATAGAAATGCTTCATGAGAGTTAATTATCATACTGCAAAAACATCGGATAAAAATTGATTGAATAAAGATGATGGAAATAACAAAAACAAAAAATTAAGCCAGAGTCATGTATGCTGACAAAGCAATATTTTGAATACCTTTCTCTGCACAAAGTAACAATTGGCTCTTTTGCAAGACGTCGAACTAAAGAGGCATAATCTATTCTGCCTGGACATGCACGGCAGGCCAAGAATGCACCTGCCTAAGCCAAGCATTCATTATCTTTTGAGACACCTAATACTAGAGTGACTGCTAATTCCAAGTGCACCATTGACCACATGCCATGTGCCTCCCCCTTTTGGAGGCAATGAAAAGTATTTAAAATTCATGAAGCTTGCTGAAAGCTCAGCTATCACATTCTACTCATTCCAAAGTGCATGGGAAAGAGAGAACATAATGGACATTTCAACCAGAGCTATTATTGTCCATGAATAACCAATATTCCATTAAATTGCTAATAGACCTGCTTGAAAATGTTGATAACAATCAAGCCATGTAAGAACATTCCTTTTCCTAACAATGAGATGTTTTACAGTTCTGTTGTTTCTGGGTTGTTTGTTCAGAGGTTGACACACAATATTCAGAACACTTACTCCTTTTCAGAGAACACTGGCGACTCTATTTTAACTGCCTGATCTTCCTGCTCCTAGAAACTCTTTATATTGAGCCCTCCCTTTTAGTTACCATTCTTATTTAGAAAGGAAACTTTATAAAATAAATAATAAGAATTCATATCTGTAATGCCAAACAGTAAGCAACTAGCTTGGCGGTTTATCAAAAGAAAAACATTTTCTAAGATTAGGCAAAAAAAATTAAAAAATCTATGTATTGCCTGAGTTTGGGATTAAAATGATAGAATGAAGAATATGATCCAAAAATATTCTTCACATCTTAAAAGATTTAAAAGGACTCTATCTGTAATCTGTATTTCATATCCAAGTTATGATTCATTGGAATGCCTAATATCATCCAATATTGAATGAGTTCCCTGTGTAGATTAAACAGTAATTTACCCTTACCATTGGAGTACTGCCTGAGGTCATGAAAATGATTCACACCGACTGACCAAGTGATAATTAATACTTGTCAAAGATCAAAAAGGAAAATCTCCTAATCTTAAATAACTCTTCCACTTTAATGACAATCGAACAGCATTTTTGTTAACAAAACCCACCAAGTTGGCAGCTACATATATTTGAAATGGATGTAGGAACATATTATGGTGAATGTAGTAAGATGGCCTTCCTTACTAAGCTATCCTCCAGATGCACACACTGGAGGATAGCTTAGTTAGTTCCCAATGACTTCAGAACACATAAATAGAAGATGTGGCTATGTGTTAGGGCTGCTTTTCAGTGTTTTTATGGTTGTAAGCCATCCTGAGTCCTTCAGGAGAAGGGCGGCATATAAGTCCAATAAATGAAATGAAACGAAATGAGCATACATTTACAGTATGTATAAATATATGGTAAATATAGCATCATTTGATTGATTCTCTAAATGGGATTGAAGTACCAAATCTGCTAAAACATGTTTGTAGCATTGTGACAAATGATACTGGTCTGATTAAAAGAAACATGTTTCTGATCTTATCCACATTTGCCTTACATTCCAATTTAAAAATCAGCGAGCTGAGAATCTCAGACTTGCATAAGAGTGATTAAGGTATTCTAACTGGATTAGTTTTCTTTAAAAAATAATATAGAGCGTATAATGAATCCAATGGGTTTTTAGCAAGAGAAAGAGATGAGAATAATAGAAAGGGATTTAATGAGAATCTAAATGAGGAACAGTTATGGTATGAAACACCTTATTTGAGTGTCTCCTATGTCTCAGTTAGAGTACTATCCATTCATTCTTAAGCCAGTAGAAAACTATATTGGCATAACATTTTGGGCTCCCACTGACAATTTTTATCCTGCCTCTATAGCCTCTGTTCTGGCTTGCCACCAAATGAAGGAGTGTCTATGGAGATTCTCAGTGATCCAGGCCATGGATGTCCCAAAGGTACTTTTCAGGGATGCAACTGGACTTCCTGGTTTTTGTCTGAAGACATTTGGCTTCTCATCCAAGAAGCTTCTTCAGTTCTGACTGGAAGGAAGGATTTATACTCCTTGCAGACAACTGGTCATTTGCATTCTTTTAGCATTAAGGCCACCTGGAGTTTTATCTGTGTCATCAGGGTAACCCGAGTAATACAAATGGATGTGGAGCCTTCTTGAAACTGTTGAAAGGCCTGTTTGTAGACTGGAGATAGATGACGTTGTATCTCTCCCCCTTTATTGAGAGAGGGTTGTTCAATTTTGACATAGATGGCCTCTTTGACCCCTTTCAAACCAGTGGTCCTCTCTGCTCAAAACATGGACTTTGCTATCTTCAAAAGAGTGGAAATGCAGATGGACTGCTGAATCAAGTCCTGATGGGTTTGTTCTCCTACGTTGTGCCATGTGGTTGTTTTGTTTATTAAGTGGTTGTTTTGTTTTTCCAATGTCCAGATCTGCATGTGGCTCACTGTATTGTACTGCATATACCATGTTGCTCGGTTTGTGTCTGGGTGTTTTATTCTTGGGGTGGATACCTATGTCATTTCCCTTCCCTTTGTTTGCACAGAGCAACAGAAGCTGAATCATCTGAACCTGCTTCTCTTTGCCTGTTCAGTACCTGATCTGTTGGGTGGGTTATGGGCTGTCAAAAAAACAGAAAACCCCTTCCACTTTATTGTATAGTACACAGGTGTCAAACTCTCAATGTCATGTTTCCATCATGTGATGTTTTGCAGTGTTTTTCCATTCACGGAGCTGAAATAGGTTTTATTTGTAAATTCATTTTGGCATTCTTTTTCATATTACACTCTGGTAGTTTTAAATTGATTTTAAGATCCACACAGCATCTCCATATCACTTTTGTAATATTCATTTTTAAAACTCTCAATACGCATCCAAATCAGTCTCAGTCTCTCTTTTATCCAATAAAATAAAATTAAAAAATTCTTCTACTGTATGTTGTCTATTGTGGTACCAAACAATCTTGTAAGTAACTGCCGGGTTATATTGTTCCCAAACAGCCTTAATTTCTTCTATAACCAAATTATCCTGCTGGATAATTTTCAGCTATATCTAGGTGGTTTTTTTTTTGGTTTTTTTTTTACATATTCAGGGTTCTTTTTTCAATCATCAGAATCTTTTCCACATTATCTTCATATTATTTATTCAAAATATTAAAGCTTTAGTTTCATTGTTAGTATTTTGGAGGGACTTTCAATAAGTGGTCCTCAGCATATGACTATAATGGAGCTTGCTTATTACAGGCGTATGTTGTGGTGGTAGAAAATAGATTAGTCACATGACCAATCCAATTTTACCATCTTTTTTGTGGTGGCTGTTGTAAGGCAAACAGCACAGTCGTTAAGTGAACCAGTGTTTGCTATGGTGCAGTTTTGTCAAAAACTGGAAGTAAGTTCTGGTTTATGGCAAAACTATTGTAAAATGTCATCATGTAACATGGGAAGCTGCAAACAGCTATAAATGCAGCCATGTTGCCAAATGTATGAACTTTGGTCATGTGATCATAGGCGGGGCTGACCTTTGGAACATTGAATCTGGGTTGTAAATTCTCTTTATCAGGGCACCCCTTTTTGCTAAGCAACTGCTCTTAACTGAAAGACCACCAAAAATTCTTCATTATCTACTGTTGAATAATTTTTTTTGCAATCCAAGATATTCTCAACCGTTTTTACCAACAGAACACAAATTATAACAAATTATAACATAGGAAAAACACATAGTTTTTTGTATGTTATAATTGCTCAAACCATGGCATCAATAACACATATTGTCATTGTGGCTTCCCCTGCACTGTAAACTCTGCGTAACCAACCAATCAACCAGCCATGAAGAAATAAAGATTCAGACAGTCAGTACACTACCTCTTGGAATAACAACCATCCCTTACCTCACTGCATCCCCTCCCCCACTATTTATGGCATATACTTTTGCTTTTTTTTCCTCTAGAAAAACAAATTCTGGAAACTACCTGGATCTATTTCTGTTATTTAAATTTCCACTGAAAATCATGCAAATGAAAGAATGCTATAGTTTCACAACCCATTGCTTTCCCCAAGTATTATAACAATGGTTGTAATGTGGAATCTCTCTGTATGTACAGGTAGTCCTTCACTTATAATCATTTGTTTAGTGAATGTTCAAAGTTATGACAGTGCTGAAAAAAATACCACTGGTCTCTATGCTTATCACTATTGCAGCATCTAGACAGTTACATCAAAACCTGGGAGTTTGGCAACTGGTATCTGCAACAGTTGCAGTGTCCTGAGGTCACATGATCCACCTTCCCAGGAGTCTTTGAAAAAAGTCAATAGGGATGGATTTGCTTAATGAGCACATGATTTACTTAACAACTGCTGTGATTCACTTAGCACCTGTGACAAAAAAGTCATAAAATCAAGTCCAATTAACTGTCTCACTTAATGACAGAAGTTACAGTTCCAATTGTGGTTGTAAGCTGAGGACTACCTATAGCATGCAGCAGGGAAAGTACACTGGTAATTCCCTTAAGCCTATAGGCTGAGAGATACGGTATAGCAAGATTCTAAGCATGATGCTTATATAAACAAAAGAATCAAGTTCAGCTCTTTCTATTTTTAACAGAGGTTGTGATATTTGTGGAAGACTGACTACAAGAATTAAGACTGGCTTCAAAGCAAGATTGCCTGTGGAATCTCCAAGTTCAGGTGGCAGAAGATGCAGTGAGGAAAGAGCCTTAATGAAAGGGGAAGCAGCCTACACTCAGGCCATATGGGCCTCCAGCATCCCAGACTGAGACATCAGAGTGATGGGAGGGGAGATGAGTTGTAGCAAAATGTGGTTAGGCTTATCTTTTCCAGGTAAATGACATCCTGGGAACAGAGCCTGTTGGTTTGTTAGACTAAAAGAGATAACTATTTCAAGGTGTTTTTAAGAGCACATTAAAGAAACTTTAAAAATCATTTTAAAAACCACATTTTCCTATTTCTTTTCTTCTGAAATAAATGGAATACCCAAGTGTTTTCCTATAGAACAGCAGCATTGGGCCATCTTTCTAAAGCAAATCTAATTCAGTTGCAGATTTTTAGAACCAATGAGCAATTTCCTCCCAATATCACCATTCCGCTGTTCTTTATCTCAACAAGCTGTCTTCTTCTGGGTGGGAAGGAAAAGCTCTCATATAAGGAACTAGGTTAAAGCTCTACCCCTATTACTTATTTGAGTGAAAGGTGTGTGTATTCATTCAATCAATCAATCAGTCCAGGTTAGTTGTATCACTGGAAATACCCATAAGCATCCTTACCTATTCCAATAAAACTCCCTTTTTATGAGCCTGTAATCCCTATTTAGGGTAGAGTTGGAGCAACTGGATGGAGCTGACCATTTACTGGCTGGATGCCCTTCCTGATGCCTATGTGGAGTTCGCAGCAGATATTTTTTTCATTACACAGTAGGAGAGAAATATCTGCTGCTACTTAGGATTGTACTTTCAACTTTTGGAGTAGGAGGCAAGTGTCTTCACTACTAGGCTACTACACTGCTCATCTTACCTATTCCAATACGAAACTGCAAACTAAGTGCTGTTCTAAATGGAGTAATGGTTTTCAGTTGTATTTCTGTATAACATGATTTGCAGTGATTTGTCCCTATGGATGCATTTTCAAGGTCAGCTCCAGGCCATTTATATGCAGTTAAAATGTTGCTAAATTTGTCTTCTCCATAGGAAATTAACACCATGAAGTGAGACATCAATCCAGTTTGTCTATTTCAATCAATTATTCCTTTCTCAGAAATTTATCTCACAACCAAAATGTCATTCTTTGCATAAAAAACACATGACATATTGTTTCAAATTAATATTTTTTCCTTCTCAAAGCAGGCCAGATTTAAAACTTCTTTGAATATTTTATAACGTCTTAGAAATTAGAATGGAGCCAAATGCATGATTTATAATTTTGCTTAAAATACACAGAAACCTCTGCCAAACGATCCTGATGAACTCATATTGCTACATATTATGGTAATATGTACCCTCAATTCCTTTAAACTCTTGTGTAAGAGAAAAGTGAACTATAAATACTTTAACAATTCAGTCAATGCCAGAAAATACAATTCATCATGAAAATTCTGATTTTATAAAAAGGAGTTTACTTAATGATAGCACATTTCTATTATTTTGAATAACTCCACCTCTGTCTCGGAATATCTCTGAACTACTCTCTGCAAATTCTGAAGAAAGGAGAAATGTTGAAAATAGATTACAAGTAAATCCATTCAATAGAGGTAATTTTATGGCCGTACTTAAATAACTCTGATTCATGAGGAAGACAAAGCCACAATAAACATAAAATGAGATTGCCAAGTTAATGCTGAGACCAAATGTAAACTTTCTTTCTTTCCTCTTTTGCAAGCCATTGTAAGTATCTGTAAAAGTAGATCTTGAAGCAACTTGGAGAAAGCAAAATCTTGCCTTCCTAAAACAACCTCTGTGCTTGGAATCTGAATCTATAGGCACATAAAATGGGTTGGTACACTTTAAGAGGGCTGTAAATCCCAGACAAATGTCATAAATGGGCTATCACACCAGATCTCAAGATGCATCCTCCCTAAATAAGTATGGTCTTGTTGGAATTCATGGAGATGCATATTTTGAAATCAAACACAAATCATTATTGTTCATGTATAACAAAACAGAGACAGGGAATGTATGGTCTACTAGATATTGTTGAACTCTGTGTCAAACTGTACTTTATACCATTTATGCAACATGCTGTTGATCTTTTCTAAATTTTAACAGAGGAAATGTAAATCTTGTGGTACTTTTATAGATCTGTATTTTCCATGTTTAGGAGTCGAACAGGAAACTAACGCATCTTTTAACAACATCATAGAAGGCCTAAAATCAGATGAACTATTTGACCACCTGTTTTGATTGGGGACAACATTAACAGACATTAATGGCCACCAAATGAGAAGAAAGGACTCCCTGGAGAAGAGCCTCATGCTGGGAAAAATTGAGGGCAAAAGAAGAAGAGGACGACAGAGAATGAGGTGGCTGGATGGAGTCACTGAAGCAGTCAGTGTGAGCTTAAATGGGGATGGTACAGGAAGGCCTGGAGGAACATTGTTCATGGGGTCACAATGGGTCGGACAGGACTTTGCAACTAACAACAACATTAACAGAATAACTTGGAAGAGACCCTGGATGACTTCCAGTCCAAACCTCTGCTCAAGCAGGCAATCCTATACAACTCCAGACTAGTGGTTGTCTACTTTCTTTTTGAAAGCCTCCAGTGGTGGAGCACCCATAACTCCTGGAGTCAACCTGCTTCACTGATTAACTATTTCTCTTCCTTCTTTGCCCAAGTCTCCTTTGGGATAGACTTTCCTTTCTATGATGTCTCCACATAGCCATGAGCCTTGCCCTCAAACTCTTTGCCGTATTTTCAGTTGCGATATCACTGCCTGTGTTCCTATACTGTATTTCCCCATGGTACTCAGTGGTTCCTCCAGCTGGCCAATAGAAGAGTACAAAGTCAGCACCTCCCTCACGCTTTGCTCCCTGTTTTTTGTTATGGAGAGATGGAGGGGAGATTCCATTTGGGTGTTATATTAAGGTGACCAGATGTAATGCTTTTGGCATGACAGACACGCTTTTTGTAAATTTGTCCCGTGTCACGCCTTCTTTTTTAAATGTCCCGCCCTGCCGCCGTTCCTCCCATCCCCCCCACACTCCGCCCGCCGCTGCGTGCGCCCGCCGCCACTGCACGCCATTGTGCACACATGCTGCCGCCGCCACTGCGCACACCCGCCGCCGCCCGCCACTGCGCACACACGCCGCACACACCAGCATGCCTCTGCCGCACGCTACCTCCGCCCGCTGCTGCACACACCCACTGCCGCTGCACACGCCCACTGCCGCTGCACACGCCGCTGCC